>JACEFZ010018523.1:0-161555 GCA_014155875.1 Cepaea nemoralis
CAAATAAAAAACTCGCTGAGTGGATACCATCTGCAGACTTGTCCGGTTTGTGCGGGAACGGCCCGGGGCGAACGAAATGCCCAATATATTGAAGTGAGGAATTAAAGCAGCCAAGAGCAGGACGTGACGATTCCCTCGGTGAGCCCAGCACCAGGGCGGTATGTGTCGGCCCTGCAATTATGGAAGCCACCTTGGATGGCGGAAAATGCCATGGACTGTCCCTGCCTTCCTTTGAGGGATGACCGTTAAGTCTTCGACCGTTCCATCTTGGCGAGCTGTGTTGTGGACGGTACCGCAAAAGTGAGTCTCCCAGGAATGCTACTTGGTCAAAAAAGCACGCTAAAGTCGGATGTGTTGGCCTACGTGTTTTGGCCCAAGGGCGCATAACTTAGACACACCGCAATCACATTTGAAAAAAAAAAAAACACTCCGGATGAACGCAAAGAAGAAGATGAAGTATTGTAAACCTTTGTTTCCTTAAACAATTTTAGTAAAAACCTTCTGCCCTAGCAAATACATGCACAAGGCATGTAGGTGGAAAAGTCACAAGTGGCTGCCAAATGGAAAATTGCTTGGCTAGCTAATCCATTTGGTGGTCTCACTTGATCGCTCAGCGCCTGGGCGTCACCAAAGTCCAAAATTGGCGAACTGCAACCATGAGGTCCCCGAAAGTGCCACCTGGAGTGCTAGGGAAGCTCATTATATGAAAAGGAGGTTAAGCAGCTATGTGCAGGACGTGAGGATTTCTGGGGGAGCCAGATAGTGCGTCATCTTTCGGCTCTGCACTTATGGAAGCCTTGGATGGCGGTGAATGTCCATAGTCTGCCCCTGCCTTCACTTGTGGGCCGACCGGCATGCATATGGATGTCCCCAGCGGGCCAGTTGGTGTGTCCACAACGGATAGAAGGACAAAGAGGACATTAACATCTACTGACCGCGAAAAATCCTACGAAAAAATGGGAAGGCTAACCCGGTCAACAAACGCTCGCGGAAGTCGAATGTGTAGGCCGAAAAGTACAAATATGGCAACTCTGCTATAAACTGTAAACTGGTACGACGCAATTATATTTAAAACAAAAATCGGATGAACGACGACGAAGAAAAAACAGTCTGAAACACGTATCTGGGTACTTAAATAACAACAGATGGAAGATGTATCAAAGAAGTAAAATTTAGAATAACCAAAGCACAAATCAAAATTAATCGTTATGGTGCTAATCCCGTGAAGTCCCATCAGGCGGCGATAGTGCCGGGCCCCCTGCCTCGAGGGGGTCCACCCATGACTACTGGTGGTCACCTTCCCCTGTGCTGTGGAGTCAAGGCACAGAGGAGTAGGTTAAGAGCTATTGACCAAATACCCCAGACACTCAACATACTACAGTGGAATGCCGAAGGAGTTTACAAGAAGAAAGACTCCCTAACACATCGTCTTCATAAAGATAGAATAGATGTGGCATGCATTCAAGAGACACACCTCAACGCCAATCACAAATTCTCAGTCAGAGGATATCAGGCCACACGTTTCGACCGCGAAGGACACAAAGGAGGAGTTCTAATACTTACACGAAATACAATACCTTGCAGCGAAGTATCTGTGATCTCTGCCAACCAAACGGAAATTATAGGTGTTGAAATAATGATAAAGGACGTGAAAATAAGAATCTACAATCTGTATAGCCCAGCAGATAAGGACCTTACACTCTCAAACATGAAAATAACTGACACAAACTGCATTATTGTCGGAGACTTTAATAGCCGTTCAGAAAGATGGGGATACCCAGATAATGACAAAAGAGGAGATGAATTGGAGGACTGGGAAATAGACTCAAATCTCCATCTACTCAACAAAGCGGATGACACACCGAGCTTCTACTCCAGAAGATGGCTTACCACTTCTACTCCAGACTTAGCTTTCTGCACAGGAGATATCCTCCACAAAATCGATCGCCACGTGCTGGACCAATTAGCAGGTAGTGACCACAGACCAATCAAGCTTGTAATGAATATGGAGTATGTTCCACAGGAGCAAAAGCCCTTGCCCCGCTGGAATTATAAACGAGCAGATTGGGACAGATTTGCCATACTAACAGACAAATATTGTGAAACATAAATACACGATATGGCAACATAAAGCAAATGGTGGAAAGTCTAAACAGAGCGATAATACAGGCAGCCACTGAGTCCATTCCTAGAGGAGCGAGGAAAAATTACAAACCATACTGGACTGAAGAACTACAAAGTTTGGAGGACAAAGTTGAAGATGCCAGGAAGACAGCAGAGAGAGAACAAACAATTGAAGCGAATATCTCTCTCAAAGCCATCTCAGCAAAATATAAAAGAACAGTAAATCAAACAACAAGAGATTGTTGGAGGGAAAAAACAGAAAACCTGAATTTGACAGGGATGGAAACAAACTATGGAAACTAGTGAAAGCCATGAACAATGAAGGACCTAGAAACAAACAAATAACAATTAAACAAGGAAATGCCTTGCTTACAGGAAAAAAGGCTGCAAATGCACTAATGGAACACTATGCAAATGCAAACCACATTGATATTACAACCGAACAGAAGAAAGCAATCAAAGACAAACAGATACATCATAGAAATACAGAGACAGCAGCAGAATATATGATGGCAAATCTAACAATGGAAGAAATGGAACAGGCAATGAATACCCTAAAAAGAAGAAATCACCAGGAAAGGATGGAATCACAAATGAAATGCTAATAGGACTAGGCACCAAGGCAAAGAAGAAACTACTAGCAGTCCTAAATAACAGCTGGAAGAGAGGAATAGTCCCACAGGCATGGAAGGAAGCTATACTAATACCAGTCCCAAAGAAAGGAAAAGACCTGGAAGAACCAAATGGCTATCGACCTATCAGTCTACTTAGCTGTGTAGGAAAATTAATGGAACGCATTATCAATGGCAGGCTAACATGGCATCTGGAAGAAAACAAACTCTTAACACCACACCAAGCAGGATTCAGAAAGTACAGATCCACTGAAGATCAAATAACCTACATAGCTCAAATCAAATCAAAATCAAATCAAATCAACTTTATTAGGGTCACAAATTGGGCGCGCAGGCCCGTCTTACATTCGGCCCTTCCAATCACTCGTCTTTCGTTCATCAAGAGCATTATACATTTGCATAGGAAGAAAAATAAACATTGTGAAATGAATGTTGTAAACATAAAACAAGGCTAATTACCATGGTATGAAGCCCATCTCCCACCTATCCATACATCACCCCACCCACACAACACCCCCACCTACCCACACACATGCGCACCAAGGGACACATACACACCCCCACCTACCGACACACACACCAAGGGACACATACATACCCCACCAACCGACCCATCCCCCACCCACACACACTGCCCTCACCTGATCCCCAACCAAAACACACTCGCCACCCACAAACATTCCCCCACCAACCCACACATCCCCCGCCCATCCACATTCTACCCCACACATCCTCTCCCCACCCACACCTCAAACCACCCTTCCCCCAGCCACATCTCCATCGACAACATATTCCCCACCCACACACACAATCCCCCACCAACCCACACATCGCACATCCACTCACACATCCCCAAACCATACACACACATCCCCACCAACTGACATGTCCCTACCCCCCCCCCCCCCCACACACACACACATCTCCCTAACCACCATACATCCCCAATCCACTCACACACACACCACCACCCACACATACAACTTCCACCCACCCACACATGCCTTAACCTAATCCCCCACCACACAATCCCCCACCCGCACATCACATACACCCCCTACCACGCACTATTCCCAACCCACGCACCACACACACACATATCCCTCACCAACACATCCCCACTTACACACCACACACATATCCCCCACCCAGATACCACAAAATAATCCCACCCACACCCACACAGATACCATTACCCATCCACCCCACATACCCCCACTCACACACCACAAAAATCCCCCACCGACACACACATACCTCACCCACACAATATCACCAACCAACACACCACACACCTCTCTCCACCCACACACGCATTCCATACCCGTCCACCAACACACACTCATTCACACATCCTCCACTACGCACCCACACACCCCCACCAACCCACTCCCAACCAAACATCTCTCGATCACAATACCCCTACCCCCACACACATCCTCCACCCACTCACACATCCCACCAGGACACATACAACTCCCTCACCCACCTACACATCCCTAAGCCACTCACACACCCCCACCCACACATTCCCATCCACATACACACATCTCCCACCCACACTCCCCCACATACTTCCCCCAACCACCACAATCCCCTGCTCACCCACACATATACCCCACCCATACGCACATTCCCCACACCCATCACACACATCCCCCACACCACATACTATCCTCCACCCATACCACCACAAACATACCCTCCACCCACACATCATTCACACATCCCCCACCAACACACCGCACACACATCTCAAACCCACACACCATACACTTCTCCCCACCCGCCCTTCCATCCCAAATCCACCCAACACAATCCCCTACCCACACAACCCCGCCTCCCACACACACTTCCTCAAACCATCCACACATCTCCACCCACATAAACACACATCCCCTGCATCCGTCCCATACACATATCCTCCACCCATACACACATCCCCCACACCCATTCCAACACCCGTACTTTCACCCCCACACATCCATCCACACATCCCACCAACACCCACAAATACCACTACCCACCAAAACCCACACACCCCAACCCATCCAAATGCATACCCCCACCCACACATATCCCCACACTCACACACATCCTCACATCTAGACGCATACAAAATGTCTCACGTTAGTATTGAAACTAGTATGAACAAACTCCCACACTTTACTCACACACATGATCACACACGCTCAGGAAATAGAGGATGCCTTCCAAGAGAAAAAGTACACACTAGCAGTCTGGATAGATTTAGAAAAAGCATTTGATAAAGTATGGAAGGAAGGACTGAAAGTAAAACTGCAAAACATGCATGTTTGTGGAAAAATGTATAAATGGATCAGCCACTACCTTGAGAACAGAACTGCCAGGACAAAAGTACAAGGACAAACAAGCAAAATGATGCTGCTGGAGCAAGGTGTCCCCCAAGGAGGAGTTCTTTCACCAACATTATTCCTAGCATATATAAATGACATCACAGAAAATTTTCCAGCCAGAGTACACACATCCTCCTTTGCAGATGACCTAGCCATATGGACATCTGAAGAATATATTAGTACAGCTAACAGCAGAATACAGCAAGCCTTATTAGCGCTAGAGGACTGGTCAAAATCATGGCTAGTGAAGATAAGTGAGGAGAAAACAACATGCACAGTGTCCTCCCTCTCACATAAAACTCAGCAACCTAAGCTGGTATTGAATGGGAAAATATTGCGCCATGAAGAAAATCCAAACTATCTAGGAGTCACCATTGATCGTCGCCTGACATGGAAGACACAGGTTGAGAAAAATCGAACAAGAGCAAGGCAGAGAATGGCAATCATGTAAAAGCTTGCTGGTACAACGTGGGGAGCAGATAAGAAAGTTCTCAAGAAGTTATATACTGGACGGGTGAGGCCAGTACTGGAATATGGCATTGCAGCTTGGGCAACAGCAGCTAAGTCAAACTTTAACAAAATAAGTAGAGTCCAAAACCAAGGAATGCGAATCATAACTGGAAGCATGAAGACAACGCCTATTAATGAACTAGAAAAGATCACTTGTTTACAACCAATGCAGGATAGAAGAGATAGCAGAGCCCAGCAACAAGCAGAAAAATTTAGAAGATTGACAGACCACCCTATGTACAACAGATTTAATGGTTTTGGAAAGGGAAGACTGAAGCGTAGCAACTTTGTAGAAACTGCAAAACGAAGGATTAGGGCAGATCCTATACTTAACATATCAACAGTCAAGCCCATATACAATGCACACAAGTTCCCAGCTTGGAGACAGCAGCAACTGCCTGAGATGATAGAAAACATTCCTGGTATTGAGAAAAAGAACACTCAGCATGAAACCGAAAGAAGAGAAATAACCCTAAACTACATAAAAGAACATTACCCAAGCAGGAATTGGACCCATGCATATACAGATGGATCAGCCAAAAATTCAATAGAGAATGGAGGAGGAGGAATTCTCCTAAATTTAAAAAATGGAGTGAAAAAAACACATTCAATGGCAACTGGAAAATTTTCAAGTAACTTCAAAGCGGAGGTAGGGGCTCTGAAAACTGCAGCAGAAATGCTCCTGATGGAGGAAAATAAAGAGAAGCAAATAGCTATCTTCACAGATGCAAAGTCAGCTGTCTCAATACTGAAGAGCAATAACAGCACAGAACTAACTGACCTAAGAGCAGCACTCCATGGTCTATGCCAGAAATCCAAAAAAGTTGTAATACAGTGGATCCCATCACATTGCAGTATACCTGGAAACGAAGAGGCTGACAGACTGGCAAAAGAGGGCGGACGACTACCACAGCCTGACATAGACATAACCTATAATGAGGCAAAGAGGTTTATAAAAAGCACTTAAAGAACCAAATGGGAATCAGAGCATCCAGGCCATCAGAAGGATGATGCATATTACAAACTCGACCGAAGAGAACAAGTAGCAATCTTCAGACTCCGCACAGGACATAATAGGCTGAAATACCACTTGTTCAATAAACTAAAGATAGGAGATACCGATGAATGTAATTGTAGAACTGGAAAAATGACAGAAAAACATTTGCTGCAGGATTGCCCAACGTATGCAGAACAGAGAAAGATATGTTGGCCCACACCTGCTTCATTTGAGGACAAGCTCTATGGAGATATCAACAAGCTAAAGTTGACCGCAGCTTACTTTAACTACATACAGGTTGACATTTAAAGGTGCATGAAGACCCAGAGGCATGAAATGGAATATTGCTTGGATAGCAAATCCATTATGTGGAAAGTCCAAATCAAAAGCTCGCTGTGTGGGCTTCATAAAAGGTGGAAAAGTGTCCTAGTGGCACGAAATGGAATATTGCTTGGATAGCAAATCCATTACGTGGAAAGTCCGAATCGAAAGCTCACTGTGTGGATGTCATCTGCAGACTGCATACTTCTGGTTTCCGGAAGAACAGCCTATGGTGAACGGAAGGCCCAATATACGGAAGTGAGGCTAAGCAGCCATGTGCAGGACGTGACGATTCCTTGGGTGAGCCCAGTACCAGAGCGCTATGTATCGGCTCTGCAAGTATGGAAGCCTCCTTGGATGGCGGGGAATGCCCATGGTCTGCCCCTGCCTTCCCTTGAGGGCTGACCAGGATCTTTGGCTGTTCTATATGGACCAGCTGGGATGGGGGATAACACCACAACAGTGAGAGTCAAACGTCCTAAGAAACCCCCGGGAAGGTTAACCCGGTCAACAAATGCCCGCAGAAGTCGGATGTGTCGGCCTAACGGCGCAAGAACGCAGCTCTGCTGTAAACAGGCACAACGCATTCACATCCGAAAAAAAAACTCCGGATGAACGAAGAAGAAGAAGAAATAACCCAAGCAAGAGCAACATTTCACAGGATGAAGAATATTCTCTGTAACATAGCTTTGCAGTTGAGGTAAGAAAAAGTGTTCTTAACAGCTATATTCTATATCGAATCCATCCTGATGTACAGAAGCCTATCATGGGCTAGAATTAACAGACTAGTGATGATTTAGGTGGAAGTTGCGGTTTTATAGAAAACTTATAAATACATCATAAGCGAACTAAAAAAAGGTAATGAAGATATCTTAAAAGAAGTTAACTCATAAAGAGATATGGTTTGTCGGATCAGAAGATGACAGCCTACATTCTTTGGGCAAAGTTGGAGTATATTGTGACAACCTGAAGGTCGGAAGGGAGAAGAGGCAAGGAAAAACCGAGAGAGAAGATGAAAGACAATTTGACATCATGGCATGGAAGAATATCGGTTTAAAAATGATTGGCGGTAAAAATAACAAGTATGTGGACATACATGATGACCAAACCATAAGGCATGGACTAAAGGAATAATGGGATATTGAACGTCACTGTAGTTTGGTAAGAATATACTGATGGAAGGCATGAAAATACACAAAGCAGGAGAATAGGCAAGAGATGCAGAATTTGTCGGGGAACTGCGATGAGAGCGACGTTTTACAGGGACATAGTATAAGATGATTATCTTGTTTGTTTAGTCCTCCTCCTCCTCCTCCTCTCCTCCTCATCATCATCATCATATTTCACTTTTTCCATCAATCGCCTTGGGGAGGGATAATTGGCGTTCCAGCACCCGATGGGTGGCACTGAATAGTGTCTTCCTTGTGATTGTACAATGTCTTTGATGTCGCAATCCATTTTCTTCTCGTGCATTCTCTTGCTCTCGTCGCAGATTATCTTTGATGTAGGGCCAGCGCTGGTAGTTGATGGTGGTGCATTCTAATGAGATTGCCAAACCATTTGATCTTCTGTGTTTCGATAAATGTGGCACAAGGTGTTTTCCACTGTCTATCTCAGACATAACAACATTTCTTACTCGGTCTCGTTTTATTCAGTAATTTAGAATATTTGGTGTGTTTACTTTGGACACTGGTCGTTGCACAATACTTTGGGCATGAAAATACACAAAGCAGGATAACAGACAAAGGATGCAGAATTTGTCGGGAGGCCGAGATGAGAGCGACGTTCTACAAAGACCTGATATAAGATGATTATCTTGTTTGTTTAGTAGTTTAGAATATTTGGTGTGTTTACGTTGAAAAGACCCGGATGATAGATAAAGGAAGTCGGTGCTGGGCTGTAGGAAACCGTCAACAACTTAGAGAGGATTACTGTAGTAACGAACTAGCTACAATTTTAACAATGGTAAGACATTATTTGTGAATTCTCCTGGTCTTTTTTATATAACATTTGCCATTCTCAATGCAGCGTATTTTCATCTAGATAATGGAGCTTGCAAATGATTTCTATATGCGTAAATTAGGCAATATTTAAGTGAAGTGAAAATGAGATCGAAATACAGAACAGAGCGAACGAGCCATGGTCGATACGACAGATCTGAGATGACGATTGAAAATAAAATGAACATTGAACAATGTAAAATTGATTATTGATGATAATAGAAATTTGGCAGATGTAGAAATAAAACGTTTGTCATAATGGAGTTGAGTTCCCATTTAGTTAGTAAAGTAAAGGCTTTACTTACATTCCAATTTGTCGAAAATCGTGTTACTGTACTGTACTGTTGTTTGTTAGTGTTGAGAGCTGAAAATAAACTGGTAAAATAGAAAATTAAAATTTAGTTACTACATTACCACTAAATGTTTTTGAATTTTGCAGCATTTTTCTTTCTTCTTCTGCCTTTCATTTCCCAATCGAGTGTAGGCCCTCAACCATCTCACGCCAGGTCCTTTGTAGACTTGTTCATGATTGGTTGCATTTGATCACTTGCATTGCAGCTCAAGTAAGTTTCTACAAAATACAAAGTCATAAATACACCAGCCCTTTTATGACATGAATGGTAGGTTACAATGTTATAATAGTACTCTTTGCTTTCCTAATGGGCTCTGGTAACACATGGGTGTTGTATTTTCTGACTGAATATTAATTTGGGGGACTTTCCACTACAATAACAGTAGTACTAGTAGTATTTGACCTACCTCTGGTCCCCATTCTTGGCAATGATACTGTAGTGCAATAAATTGTTTTATTTTATTTTGGCGCTCACTTGCTTTGAACTCAAGTGTAGTTCATACACACTACTTCTAATAGTGCTGAACTGAATTTTGAGTGTGGATTAGCTTTCCCTATTAACAGTGTCCCTCAAGATCGGGTGAACCCACACTGACTTCAGAGATATTTTTAATTTACGTTTCCCCAAGTCAAATGATGACAGGTCAACATTTCAGTCCAACTGTCTGGTGTAGGGGTTTAACCCTTGACCTCGGCACCAGCACACCAGATGTTTAAGAACATGCGTTCTGATAAATTTTCCCATGCTGACCTCCGTGCAATAAATTAATAGATAACCAGTTATGAATTAAATTAGAGACCTCTAAGTTAGGAAACAGATGAAGAAGTGTTTCTTCCCTACAAGTGCCAGTCAGCTGTGTGTGTGGATGAATGAGTGGGGTGGGTGTTTGTGTGTATGTAAACAGTCACCAAGCTAAAAATTTCAGTGGATATTAATTATAAAACATTTCTTAGATTCTCTGATAAAACATCAAAAGTAATATTTCATTTTCACGTCTAGTGTTCATTGTATTGGATGGCTGTGTGAGGTGCACTCAGGTGGGATCTTTCCAGCCTACGCATGTTAGCGAGGCAGGCATTTCGAAAATGTAACTGCATCGTAAAGCCGTGTTGTGAGCGGGTGAAAGAGCAAATTTGTATGACCTTTCGACAAAGTATCGATGCTACATGCTTGGTCCAGACACTTGTTCTACGGCTCTCAACCGAGGGATATGAGGGATCCCCTGGATGAGAGGGCCCTGGCCGTTACTCGCTCATCTGCTGCATGGAGGTAACATGCTGAACCGGCAGCACACGCAGCATACCTCGTGAGCATTAATAAAGGTGGAAAAAGCATCCCAGTCACACGCAATGGTTACGATGCAAGTCTGTATTTAAAGCTCATTTGAGTGAGCATAGTCAAAGGTGGAAAAATGTCTCATTAACACGAAATGGAACGCTTGGCTAGCAATCCATTTCGTGGAAGCACAAAGCGAAAGCTCGCCGAATGGAAGTCATCTCATTAACACAAAATGGAATGCTTGGCTAGCGAATCCATTACATGGATGTCCTAAGAGAAAGCTTGCTGAGTGGATGTCGTCTGCAAAACTAAGGTGGAAAAACGTCTCATTAACACTGAAATGGAACGCATGGCTGGCGAATCCATTACGTGGAAGTCCGAAGCAAAAGCTTGCTGAGTGGATGTTGTCTGCAGATTGACCGTTCCTGGTTTGCATGGGGAGCAACTAGTGGAAAACAAAATACCCAATACATGGAAGTGAGGAATTAAAGCAGCCATGAGTAGGACGTGTCGATTCCTTAGGTGAGTCCAGTCTCAGAGCGCAGCAATTATGGAAGCCTCCTTGGATGGCGGGGAATGCCCATGGTCTGCCCCTGCCTTCTCTTCGAAACACAGCTGTGAGCGATTTGGCAGCAGACTTACTTGCATTGGTTTTTATGAAATGGTATGAGTGCTGGTCGTTCAGAAAGCAATGGCAAACTACTGATTGTAAACCAGCCAAAAAATGTTGGGGTTGATTGCGGTGTCATGTAAAGGATATGCAACAACTTTTATTTTTACAACAAAAATCTACTTGCTGCTGTGAAGAATGGACCGGCTCCTGAATTATGTTCAGTTGTTTGATAAAGAAAAAAGAAATGCTGGCCTCTCAGCTTTTAAGAGTTAAATTGTCTCCATTCACCCTTCCACATGAGAAGATGTAATTTGTTAATTGTGAATGAATTACTTGTTACATATATCAATCAGTCTTGCCTGTGATGTTTCAGGGTAACGAAAACAGCCTTCCCATGGAAATGTGTTCCACATGTAAGTACATTGTTTCAGTCCTGTTCCAGTGGAAAGAAAATAATGGGAACAATTAAAACAAAATGGTTCGCAACTTTTCCCTCCGTTTTTCCACATTCGTTTATTTTGTCTTAATGTAGTCACTGAGGTGTCTTCCCTGTGTTTACATATTGTGTTGTCTTGTGTTTGTTTGCTGATGAAGGCTGTTTGCTGCAGCATCCTTTGTTTTCCATAATTGTTTTCTGTAAAGCTGCATTACTTTGTGTCTTTTTATAATGTGCATATTTCCACAGCTTTACCCGCAGTTCTACTAATTTTATGCATACCCTTAAATAATAAGAAAATTTCTGCATCAAAGCTTAAAACATACTACTTTATCTTTTCCTCAGTTGACATGGATGAAATCAAACGACTCGGCAAGCGCTTTCGCAAGTTGGATCTGGATCACTCAGGAGCCCTCAGCATCGATGAATTTATGTCATTACCAGAGTTGCATCAGAACCCACTTGTTCAAAGAGTTATAGATATTTTTGACACAGATGGTAACGGAGAGGTTGACTTTAAAGGTAAGTTAAAATAAACAACGTCTCCAGACCTTGCGGTTTATTGGGTATATGGTGTTAGTCCCATATTTGTAGCGACCAATCAACACTTGACGGTGATGTGTTTAATATCAGATGGCCGCCTTTACCTCCCAGACCATTTCCTGGTACACATTTTAGGCTTGGTTGATCTGGAAGTCCAGATAATTTAAAATTCCTGTCTCAGTGGGGATTTGAACACCTGACTACTGGGCCGGCAGGCAAGAGTGCTAGTCACTGCACACTATGGCTCCCTGGTGTTATAGGAACCTTCATCTCCCAATAGAACATAAACCCTCAACCAACTTGCACCAAGCTCTTTGTAGACATGCTCATAATCGGCAGGATTTTGCAGCTCAAGTTTTCTATGGGATTTAGTTAGCTAGTCAGTTAGTTGCGGTTCCAACTTCACGGCAAAAGGTCGCACCATTATGCTCTGTTCCTGTGCTAGTGAATTTCACACAAAATGCTCCTCACTGCCCCATGTTCAAAGTAGAACAGACAGGAGTCTCAACAAACCAACAGCCCACACAGGTATACTGTGCATAATGCCGCTGCAAGATAAAAGTCAACCATGAAAAAATACAGTTCATCGTCAATGGAAGCGGTAGTCACTAGAAAACTAGCAGCCTGCATAAGGCAACCCAGTTAGTTCAGCAACTGGCCGGCCACAATTTTTCAGAACATGCAGTTCACGTTACAAAAAAGTGTAGAGAGATGTAAAAGCACTCCATATGAAATTCACAGCTCACAGTGTCGCTCCTTGTGCTCAACTCAATAGCAGGGTGACGGAACCATGCATTACCAGTCCAACATGAGGAAAATGCGTAAGCAACCCGTAGCCACAAGCATAAACACTCCAGAGGCCTTAAAAGCTCACCCGTCTATCCTCCATGTTGGGGACCTCTATGACAGGATATAGTAAAACACCAGCCCTCATTAGTTGCCTGTTTCGATGTGTATGGTACATCACAGTGTTACTATTCTTTGCTTCCCTTATGGCCATGGTAACATGCTGGCATTTAAAGATACTAATAATTATTTTTATTTTGCCTAACTACAGTCCACTGGGCAGTAAGCTCTATTGACCACCGAGTGAACTAAAAAAGACAGTGAAATTCATATAGGAGACAACATTGCAGATGTAGATAAATTTAATGTGAACGAAAGAAGAAAAAAAAAGCTGAGTGTCATTGAAGTGTGAGAGAAGTGCAGTTTACAACTAAAAAGTTTCATAGCAGTTGTTGCCATTGGGGTGTGGGTGTGAAGTTTAGGCATTTACATATTTTAGGCTACAGCATAATGAGGTAGGGTGATCAGTTACCTTCCTCGCCGCCTTTCTTTCTGCTGGAGCCTCATTTGATGAGATTGAGTTGACCGCAGGCCCACCTGGTCACAAATAAAGAATCCTTCCACAGCTCGGAATTTTGATTCGAACTTGATAAGCAAGTTTCTTTTCTCTCCCTCCCTGATACACTTCCCTCCATAATTATCCTTTTAGATTTTTGTGTCGTTTTACATGTCCAGAATATTTTATTTTTCCTCATTTTTGTTTGTCTTGATGTACCACAATACTACAGACTTAACATGCCAATATCTTACAGTCAGCTCTGGGGCTGAGTATGGCTGAGAGGTTTAAAATACTTAAACTTTCTCTTCTGATTGTAGCATAGTTGATAATTGAATACGCCAGTCAGTTTGGACTTAAAATTTGTCTTCTCGTCCTTGGTTTAGGGGCATAAATTACAAGTGTCCCAGAAGTTGGAGAGAGTTTGCCTGATGGTGAATGACATTGGTAATCGGGAATGCTAACCTTCACGCAAAAATCAGTCCAGTGCACTCATTACTGGTAGCATGTGGACTATGCTCGAGTTCACAGAGAGCTAACACACACAGCCCTCCTCTATTGAACCAAGGCTGTGCTAACACAACAAGGGGCTGAGTGGTCTCGAGGTATGGCATCCGTCTCGAGTGTTGGAGGTCCCAGGTTCAAGCCCCGGTGAGGGCCGGGATTTTTTCGCATGGACTTCTAGTAACAAAATTTGCCCTAGGTCTCTGAGTAGTGAGATCGGACGCCCGTGTGTAGTGTTGCGCACGTAAGAAATCCCTTGGCAGTTGGAAATAAAAAAAGAGTAGCCTAACGGCGATACCCGGGCAAAATTTTAAGTTAAAAATCTACCCAAAGTATTTCAGGATCCTCACTGGTGCTATGGAGTTCATGCACTGAGCTGAAATTCTCAAGACTCAGGCTTGAGTTAGGAGTAGAATGGAGCACATATGGGTTACACCCGTGTGCCGTGATGTTGATCCGTTGACTAAACTAAACTAAACTAACTGAGCTAACACAAACTACTGCTTTTGTGTATATGTGTATACATGTACAGAACATGAAGTAATGCATTAAGAAATTGAGAGTAGGAGAGGTGATTAGAATGTGAGGGAGTAAGGATGAGACACACACAAACACACACACACATGCGTATGCATGTATGCATGCACATACTGTGAGAGAGAGGGAGAGATTGTGGCGAGTCATTGAGAAAAAGAGGGACATATACAAAGAATGAAGGTAGGCATTAAAAGAACGTGGAAGAATCGAGGGGCACAAATAGGGAGGGAGACATTGAAAGTGTAAGAGGAGGAAACACGTGTGCTTAAAGATAATGTGGAGAGCCAGAGAGAGTGAGGGAGAGAGCGAGAGAAAGAAAGAGGTTATATTGATTACCAACTGATGTTGTTCATGCTGTGTTCAACAGAATTTATTGAAGGCATTTCACAGTTCAGCGTTAAAGGTGATAAAGAGTCCAAATTAAGGTGTAAGTATTCTCTGTTACACACTGGTATTTTTGTGTTTTGTTACACATTTGCAGTTTTGTATTTTGTTACACATTGGTAGATTTATATGTTGTTACATGTTAGTTTTATATTATGTTACACATTGGCAGTTTTGTATTTTGTTACACATTGGTAGATTTATATGTTGTTACATGTTAGTTTTATATTATGTTACACATTGGCAGTTTTGTATTTTGTTACACATTGGTAGATTTATATGTTGTTACATGTTAGTTTTATATTATGTTACACATTGGCAGTTTTGTATTTTGTTACACATTGGTAGATTTATATGTTGTTACATGTTAGTTTTATATTATGTTACACATTGGCAGTTTTGTATTTTGTTACACATTGGTAGATTTATATGTTGTTACATGTTAGTTTTATATTATGTTACACATTGGCAGTTTTGTATTTTGTTACACATTGGTAGATTTATATGTTGTTACATGTTAGTTTTATATTATGTTACACATTGGCAGTTTTGTATTTTGTTACACATTGGTAGATTTATATGTTGTTACATGTTAGTTTTATATTATGTTACACATTGGCAGTTTTGTATTTTGTTACACATTGGTAGATTTATATGTTGTTACATGTTAGTTTTATATTATGTTACACATTGGCAGTTTTGTATTTTGTTACACATTGGTAGATTTATATGTTGTTACATGTTAGTTTTATATTATGTTACACATTGGCAGTTTTGTATTTTGTTACACATTGGTAGATTTATATGTTGTTACATGTTAGTTTTATATTATGTTACACATTGGCAGTTTTGTATTTTGTTACACATTGGTAGATTTATATGTTGTTACATGTTAGTTTTATATTATGTTACACATTGGCAGTTTTGTATTTTGTTACACATTGGTAGATTTATATGTTGTTACATGTTAGTTTTATATTATGTTACACATTGGTAGTTTTGTATTTTGTTCTTCATCTTCTGTCATTTGCATTTTTTCTTCTTCTTTCATTTGTTTGAAATATGTCTATATCTGCAATGTTGTTTCTTGTATGAATTTCACTATCTTTTTTTAGTTCACTCAATGGTCTAATGAGTTTATCTTCCACTGTTGTTTCTTTAGGCTAGAATGTCATTTGCTTGAAATAAATTAATCTATATCTGCAATGTTGTCACTTGTATAAATTTAACTGTCTTTTGTTTTAGTTTACTCAGTGAGCCATAAAGTTTAGCTCCCACTGTTGTCTCTAGGATAGAAGGTTTGCCTAGATATGTTGTATATTGGGCAGTCTTGGAGTATGTGTTCTGCTGTCTGCTGGGGCTAATCAACATGTGTGATGTTAATGTTGTGCATGATGTCTTTAGCTTGTATTGTGTTATCTTTGTGCATGATTTTTTTATATTTCCAACAGTTGCTTTTAAAATCTATGACATGGACAAAGATGGCTACATTTCCAATGGTGAGCTGTTCCAAGTGTTGAAGATGATGGTAGGCAACAACCTCAGAGACACCCAATTACAACAAATTGTAGATAAAACCATCATTCACGCAGACACTGATGGTGATGGCAAGATCTCATTTGAGGAGTTTTGTGTAGTGAGTAAAGTCTGCCACCTATGTGTGCCTAAATTTTGTTGTTATATAAAAATAGACGACGGGTTGAAGAACTTGATAAATTTCCTAATTATAGTGACTTCGCTTGCTTATTGTTGATTGTATTAGGTATAAAGAGGTTGAAGTGGTTCAGAGGTATGTAGTCCACCTGAAGCTAAAAAGAGTGGGTTTGTATCCACTGAACTCTTAACTGATTCACTGCCAAACAAAGTGGGTTTGACCAAACAAAAATTCATGACAGAAAATGGGAAGTAAAGGTGTGTCACAATAATGATGTAAAAATAGTTAAAACTAGTAGCAAATGTATTATATATCAAATTAAAGGAGATTGCACAAGGAACAGGACAGTGTTAATAATTATGTGAGATGTTAGAAAAATTATAACAATAATGATATATTTTGTAACAACAATTTAAATAAAAGGGGTGAAAATTATTAAAAATTTCCACTTACCAAGGCGTTATTTCTTATTCCTTGAAAATCCTGTTATATTTACTGAATAGTGATAAATACACCACTTTTCTTCACCAATATCACCTGAACTGCTCTATAACACGAATAAATCACAATTAAAACATCATATTTTGAAGCACACCATTTTTACACAAAGTGGAAAATGTCAGGAAGACACGAGGCTGATTGTACTGAGAAACAACATATACACTATTTTCTATTTAGTTATAATTATTATTCTTTTAAATTTAATTATTTTAATACTCCTTAAATACTTTGTGATAGGCAATGCAAACTTAGGGGCACAAGTGTGGACCATTAGCGCAAGCATAATTCGACATGTGCATCCTCTCTGGTTTCCGGAGGAACAGCCTGTGGTGAATGGAAGGCCCAATATATGGAAGTGAGGCTAAGCAGCCATGTGCAGGACGTGACGATTCCTTGGATGAGCCCAGTACCAGAGCGCTATGTGTCGGCTCTGCAATTATGGAAGCCTCCTTGGATGGTGGGGAATGCCCATGGTCTGCCTGTGTCTTCCCTTGAGGGCTGACCGGGATGTCTTCGGCTGTTCTAAATGGGCAGCTGGGATGGGGGATAACACCACAACAGTGAGAGTCAAATGTCCTAAGAAACCCCCGGGAAGGTTAACCCGGTCAACAAATGCCAGCAGAAGTCGAATGTGTTGGCCATACAGCGCAAGAACGTGTTACTAGAACGATTAGCCATCTTATATTAGCTAAGTGAGACAGAGTATCGAAAGGTGTGCTCAGCGTGCTTTGATGTTGTTTAACAGAAACCATGGACAAAACCTAGATGATTATAATAATAATAAAAAAATGCTGTCAGCTGCAATGAAAATAATAATGTTGCATGTCCTGATCTACGTGTAATTTACGAGGGTAAGTTAATAAGTAAGTCACAAATGGTTGTAGAAAAATAACTAAAGATGATAACAACTTGAAACCAGTTTATGTTTGTACATACATTGTCCCTTTATCTCTCAACATAATTTCCACCAACATTGATGCACTTATCCCATTGTTTTATCAGTCCTCCCAAACCGGCTGCATGCATCTGCATGCTTTGTTTTCATTGACCTACCATCCCACAGACCTGTGTGATTTACTTATTGACTCACCCTTGTAACGTTTTATACCCGGCTATGCACCGCTTTACGGGACAAACATTTGTCAGCATAAACAGGAAACCCATCTTGGTGGGAGACATTTCTCGAATGATGCCGAAGTTGAATGTGAAGTGAAAATGTGGTTTAGAAAACAGAGCATGCAGTTCTATGCAGCCGGATTGGGAGGACTGATAAAACGATGGGATAAGTGCATCAGTGTTGGTGGAAATTATGTTGAGAAATAAAGGGACAGTGTAGTGTATCTATACAAATAAACTGGTTTCAAGTTGTTATGATCTTTAGTTATTTTTCTACAGCCATTTGTGACTTACTGATTAACGTACCCTCGTATATTGATTTTCTTTTCACCCTCTTTCCCCACCAAGTAATAAGTCTGTAACTGACACCAAGCCATCCTATCATTAGCTATCCTGTACAGCTCCGTCCATGTCCTCCTCGCGTTATTGATTTCTGTCTCGACTTCCCTTCTCCATGTTAGGTACTTGTTAATCTTCTTTAGCCCTGCGGATTCCAGACAAAGGCCTCACTAGCGATACAGTTCTCAGGTGCAGGTCCGCATGGTCGAATGGGTAAGAACGCGTGTTCTTAAACATCCGTTGTGTTGATGCTGAGGTAAGGGGTTCAACCCCTACACCGGACAGCTGGACTAAAATGTTGACCTGTCGTCCTTGACTTGGGGACGTAAATTACAAGTACCTCTGAAGTTGAAGTGGGTTCTCCTGATGGCGAGGGACACTGTTAATAGGGAAAGCTAATCCACACGTAAAATTCAGTCTATCACTACTATATAAATAGTGTGTATGGACTACGCTTGAGTTCAAAGCGAGCGTGCGCAAAAAATAAAAAAATGTCTCAGGTTTTCTCAGTGTATGTCCTGTCCAGTGCCAACACCTTTTCATCACCTTCTGATTCACTGGTGTTTGTCAAGTTCCATATTGGTAATTGTCATACCATTTTATTCCTTCTATTTTTTGTAGGCACCAGTTAATGAAAGCTTGTAGTTTATTTATAATCTCTTTAGTCGTTTCCCATGTTTATGATTCAGACAGTACCAATTTAACATTAGAATGAAATATTCTAAGTTTCAGACTAAGTTTAATTTCTGTTGACTCCCACAATTATATTAAAATCTGTTTTTTTTTTTTAAATTCACAGGTTGTAGGAAATATGGATGTTCACAAGAAGATGGTCGTGGATGTGTAAGATTGGCTAGCACAGTTTTATATTTCTCATTTTTTTGTGTCATGCACTTTTAGCATATATTTCAGCTGAACTCTTTCAGTCAACCAATGAAGGCAGGCAAGCAGACGCGAAATAATGACAGTTTACAAATTGTAAGAGTATATTTTTGTAAACATTTTTTGTATGAATACAGCTTCCTTTCACATCAGACAAGCATCTTGGGAAGAAGTACATATTTCTCTGATTTCTAAACACCAGATGTGCATTTCTTGGTGATAATTTATTAGCAGTGTAAAGATTCAGAAATACAATTTTGAACAAGACAACGGGGTCACTGGAAAAATGTGCTAAAGAACACGAACTTTACAGATTGGTCTTGAACCTATAAGAAAGTAGTCAGGAGATGAAATGGCTAAGAAACTAGAGAAATGGGTGGGGAATTCTATTTTTGGCATTGTATTAATTAAAACATGTAGTATGATTCTGATAGCAAAAAATTGAAGTGTGAAATCTTAAAGTTTCCCAGTGAAATATTTAAAATATTTTCTGCTGATTTCTTTGTTAGTTTTATAATTACAACAAATGTACGGGGTGATCAAAAAGTCCTTCTGCTGTGATTTTAGTGTTTTGAAAATATGAATGTAATAGAAATGTAAAAAATTGGAAAACAAAGTATAGGGCAGCTTAATAAAATACAATACTTAAAACAGAGGATGTTGCGGCTACAAGTCTTCATTACCAAACAACAAGAAGAAAAAGCAACAAGACAAACAACAGAAATGACATTACAGTGACTATGTTAAGGCATGATATTGTGGAATCATGTGAAATAAAGTAGAATGAAGTAAAATATATGGTACTTATCTCTAAGGCTTCAAATATAAAACAAATGTGAACTCTGTTTCATAGTTGGAGTCTTAGCATTATGTGCTACATATTTTATTTTATTCTGTTTATTATGCCTTAATATAGTCATTGTAGTGTCATTTCTATTGTTACTGGAGAGTTTTGACCATCATGGCCCATAACTCTAGAAAGGGAAAATCCCAACTGCACCTCCCAGTGGTAGAGGATGGGAAACACACCACAGTGTGACAAATACAGCTCTGGGGATCCACTGGGATAAGTGGAAAACTCTGCAGCTGAGCAGAGCAGGGGGAGGTGTCTTTAGTAAGTCAAGTGAGTGGACTCACTTGTCCTGGCAATCGGAAAAGGCTATCAAAGGCAGAGGTAAAGAAACCTCCCCCGATATGTGGAAGTCAGGAGGGAAACCACCACATTATCTTCCCAAGAACTCATGAATTTCCATAAATCAGAGTCAGAGAGCTATCCAGAACATCAAAGACCGATATCTGTGGAGAGACATAAATGACTATGCCAGCCGGCAGAGCACATGATGATAATATCTGTTGTTGCATTTTCTTGTTGTTTGCTAACGAAGTCTTTGTGCTGCAACTTTGTTGTGTATTGTATTTTGTAAAGCTGCAAAGCACTTTGCATATTCCAATTTGTTACATTCCTATAGCTTTACCGCAGTTAAACCTATTTAATTTATTTATGTTACTGAATGTAACAGACTACAATGAAACAAGACAACAGTTTTGTTTTAAGTGACTTTACAGACTAACAGACTATGATTATTCAAGACAACGGTTTTGGTTTAAGTGACTTTACAGACTACAATGATACAAGACAACGGTTTTGGTTTAAGTGACTTTACAGACTACAATGATACAAGACAACGGTTTTGGTTTAAGTGACTTTACAGACTACAATGATACAAGACAACGGTTTTGGTTTAAGTGACTTTACAGCAAGTGCTGAAACTGTCGTCCGTCATTCTGCAAACAACCACTGCTCTTAACTCTTTATTGGCTTGTTTTTAAATGTGTCAGTAGAGTATGTCTCAAGATGGATTAAGGGACTTTTCGATCACCACGTATATATTAAAACTGTAAAGAACTACGTACAATCAATTGTTGGATTCCTGGATTACAGGATTAGTTGTGTAGCATTCAGGGGTCATACCAGTATTCAATGTATGGTGTATTCAGAAGCCTGCTAGTGAGCTGTGACTGGCGTCTATCTTCTGTTTATGACAATCAAAATGACTGGCAGGTCCTAACAGCCACGTAGATGGCTTTTATGTTCTTGCAGTGAGTGTAAAGGACTAAAGAGAGCAAGATTATGCTAAATTAAATGTTCAATGTCACATCACTTATGTCCAACTGTTTATAATCTTGTCACAGCATCTAATTACTGTTGTGAAAACAGCAGCCATTGTGGCTATTTACTAATGTTTACTGTCACTTTAAGAATCTGAATGGTGGTTTTACTGGGTTTAGTGTCATTTTAGAAAATGGTTAATTATAACATGACTCATGTTTGGTGTCAGTTTAAGACCACGGCTAGATATATGAGTTATGTGACAGTGTTTGGTGTCATTTTAAGAATGGTCTGTCAGCACTTGGTTGTTTGCACAACTGGTTCTTGGTGTTATTTAAGCATCAGGTTAGTTACTAGAATTTGGTGTTATCTGAAGCACATTATTACATGACTGGTGTTTGGTGTCATTTTAAGCACCTGCTTAAATTTAACTTGACTGGTGTTTGGTGTCATTTTTTACACCTGGCTAATTATAGCATGACTGGTCTTTGGTATCATTTCTAGCATCTAGCCAGGTGCAATGTCTCTAAAGTTCCATTGATTTTGATAAGTCAGCAGCAGGACTGATGTTTAGAGTGATTTTAAACACCCAATTATTATAGCATGATGGTGTTTGGTATCATTTTAAGCATTCTTTTTTTTAATGAATCTAGCTAGGTACAAGTCTAAAGTTCCATTGTTTTTGACAAGCCAGCAGCACGACTGGTGTTTGGTGTAATTTAAAACACCTGTCTAATTGTAGCATGATGGGGTTTGGTGCCATTTTAAGCATTTTCTTTTAAGACTCTTACTATATACAAGTCTAAAGTTCCATTGCTTTTGATATGTCAACAGTAGGACTGGTGTTTGGTGTCATTTGAAACACCTGGCTGTTTGTAGCATGATGGTGTTTTGTGTCATTTTAACCGTCAGGCTAGGTACAATTTACTTCTAAGGTTACATTGTTTTTAACAATTCAGCAACCAGACTGGTATTTGGTGTCATTTGATAACACTTGGCTAATTGTAGCATGATGGTGTTTGGTGTCACTGTGAACATCTAGGTACAAGTTCCATTGTTTTTGGCAAGTCAACAGCAGGACTGGTGACATTGCCTTCATATCATGGGTTTTATCAATGTTTAGTTGCATGGAACTATAGTATGGCGAATTTTAATATTTGTATGAAGCTGTGGAGAAAGGCTTGTGTTGTGTTGATGTGTCATCAAAGCTCAGAGAAATTATCAATGTATATAGAGAAAGACTTGTGTTGTGTTGATATGACATCAAAGCTCAGAGAAATGAACAATGTATGTGGAGAATGGCTTGTGTTGTGTTTTCGTCATAACAGAGCTAAGAGAAATTATTAATTTATGTGGAGAAAGACTTGTGTTGATGTTACATCAGAACTGAGAGAAATGATCATCTTATTTTGTGAAAGTTTGAGTTGAGTTAATGACGCAGAGCTAAGAGAAATTATCAGTGTATGTAGAGAAAGACATTTATTTTGTTGATATGACACCAGAGCTAAGAGAAATTATCATTATATGTGAAGTAAAGACATATGTTATATTGATGTCACACCATTGGAGTATTTGTTTCAGCTTTATCAGAAATTCTCATCATCAACCTATGTGGTATGTAATATACAGGAACATTTATTATTTTGAGGTTTAAAAATAAACCAATTTAAAACTTTAGAAAATCACTTTAAAAATAGATTTATTTCTTATTACCCAGGCTAAGATTATCTCGATCATTTTAAAAATAGGCTTGTTTCTGATTACCCAGGCTTAGATCATCTCTGGTGATTGACAATCTGAAATTATAAAATGAACTTATATCCTGCTAGGTTGCCTCGGCTCGATCACTAATTTCATAAATACTTTTTACGGCTTTTCTGTTATATACGTATAGGAGAACTACCTGCCTGTTCAGTCACAAAAATAAGCTAAATTATAGCTACAGTTCAACACCATTCCTATCCTCAAGATGCGACTCACTAGTTATAGAAAAATAAATATGTCACTGTTTATCTATGTTGGGACAAAGAGGCTAAGACTAACTCTTTCTGCCACCTAGCCATCTTTGTTGCTGCACCATCCTGTACTATGAGCCCTTGAAGGTGATAAAGTGTCATAAAATGAGAAGTGCATTAAGTAGAAATAAAACTAAAAATTACTAGATAATGGAATCTTGACCACTCATTGAGACATAGGGTATATGGTGCAGCCATACAATATTCATAAACCAGCTGGCACTCGGGCCATGATGCCAGCATCATGCCAGCTGCCTTTACTTCCCATCACATTTCCTGGTACACATCGTGGCTTGGGTCAGCCTGGGAGCCCAGGTCAGTTTAGACAAGAAATCCCCACTTTGATGGGGAACTGAACACACAGCCATGGGACCAATAGGCTAGCATATTAGCTACTGCGCCACTAGCACAGAGAGCTCATAAGACAGAAGGATAAATGGATAGGAATTTCCTAAAAATTTGTTATTTAATTCATCTATTGTCACCGAACAACCCTGAAGTTCATCCTGTATATATAAAATGGAACAGTCACACAGCTGTTGGAATAAACTCTTTGAAGATTTTATTTTCTTGTCAGAAGTATTTTTTCACAGTTTGCCCTTCTGTTTATGTCCTTAGGTTAACCCATTTACCAATTCTTGGTAATGCTCTGTTTGTTTCTTGGAACATTCATTACAGTTAAAGAAACATGGGTCACTCTGTTCTTTGAGTAACCACTGTGTTATTATTTTTAGTATAATACTTTAGCTTATATAAAGTGATTCATATATATGATATTAAATAAACTAAGATCTTTATAGAGATGATGATGCTAAAACCATATCAAGACTGTAAGGAAACTGGTTGAGTTTTGAAAATAACTACAATGAATTGTCCGCTTGTCTACGCAATATGTAGTGCATCACTTCGAAATCTATCCTGCGCATGTCTTTATTTTAAACTCTGCACCAGACAAACTCAGCAGATTTGTTTTATATCTGTCAAATTCAGGATATATTAAAAATATTTAAAAAAAAACTAAGAAAAATTCTACATTAATGAAAAGAAATAATAAAATGTTGACATTGCTTAGTGGTAATATCATAATATGAATATAATATATTCAATGTCTTATATTTTGGAACTTCTTTGGTGTTTTTTTAAAATTTTAATATAGATTCAGTCAGCTGTGATGATGATGTATTTTATTTGTAACTTCAGACACGACAGTTTTTTAAAATGCACGTGGCTTTAACATGCAGTTTTGGAGGACCTTGGCCTTTCTTATTCCATCATTGTCCTTACCAACTTGGGCAGGTTTTTTTGTTGTGATGCCTTACATATATTTTATAAAATTACCAATGTAAATGATGTCTATATGTGAGCTATTTTTATACTTTATGTGTTTTGTCACAAATTCACTTGTCTCTCACAAATCTTCGTACGTATCACTTATCAGATGCCTGAATGTGTTTTGCTGTGTTCATAAAATGTGGTGTTATATTTAAGTGTTGTTGATTTGGCTTCTTTTCCCTGAGTATATTTTTCTCTTGTGCTCACATTAGTGTATTAGCCACGGCTGTGTGATTAGAGTAGAGTAAGGCCTTTCAGTTAAGTTGTTGTTTTTTGATGAAACTAGTGTTTTTAAAGTAGACCATTGTTTTTAGTGTAGTTTTTTTAAAAACATGGAAGTAGATTTTGTACATGAAGATAGTTTTTTTTAAAATGAGGCTTGTGCTTTTTGTAATGAGGCCAGTGTTTTTTTTAATGAAGCTATTAAAAAAAAATGAACCCAACATTTTTAAATGAAGTGGGTTTGGCTGGGAAGGTTAACCCGGTCAACAAATGCCAGCAGAAGTCGGATGTGTCGGCCTAACGGCGCAAGAACGCAGCTCTGCTGTAAACAGGCACAACGCAATCACATCCGGAAAAAAAAACTCCGGATGAACGAAGAAGAAGAAGAAATGAAGTGGGTTTAAAAGAAATTAGCTAGTTGTTAAATGAAGGTAGTATTAAAAAAAATATTAAGCTAGTGTTTTCTGAATGAAGATAGTGTTTTTAAAAAAAATGAAGGTAGTGATTTTTTAAAATGAAGATAGTGTTTTTTTAAAAATGAATATAGTGTTTTACAAAAAATGAAGATAATGTGTTTCCTTAATGAGGCTAATGTTTCATTTAAGGAAGATAGTGTTTTGTTTCACAAATGTAATTTTATTTTAGCAAAGCCAGTTTTTATATTTGGAGCTTTTGTTTTTATGAAGCTAGTGGTGTGATTTTTAATGAAGCGTGAGTTTTTAAAAATAAAGCTAATGTTTTCAAAGAAACAATTGTTAATCAAACTGATGTTTTCAATGAAGTTGCTGTAGTTAAAACTAGTGTTCTAGCTAGTATTTTCACAGTAAAGGTTTAATTTTGGTATTTGATTTTTGCCTTGCTGTTGGTAATAGAAAAGGTATCTGGCTTGATCATTGTCTACCCTAGGAGAGTGGAAACAGGGCAAGTACAGCCATATAGAATGGTTACCTCTGTGGGAAAATTTGATTGGCATTGACTGAGGATAGTCTTTGGATTCTGTGTTCGTCCAATAATTTCAATAAATTGTTGGATGGTAATTGTATTATGCCAGTTTACAGCAGACATGATTTTTGCATCAGTTGGCGGACACATCCAACTTCATCTTAGTATTTGTTGGCCTTGACAGCCTTCATGGGACATGACAGCCTGGGGAAAAGATGGAAGACATGATCATGAACCATAGATGTGGAAACCTCTGGAAAAGGTGAAGATTAAAGATCATTAACCATAGGCATGGAAGTCTCAGAGAATGATGAAGACTGAAGTTATTTTAATGTAGAAAGATGAATCTGGGAGAAAGATGATGAATTAAGATCATGAACCATAGTCATGGAAGATGATGATTAAAGATCATTAACCATAGATCTGGAAGCCTCTGGAAAAGGTGAAGATTAAAGATCATTAACCACAGACATGGAAGTCTCAGAGAATGATGAAGACTGAAGTTATTTTAATGTAGAAAGATGAATCTGGGAGAAAGATGATGAATTAAGATCATGAACCATAGTCATGGAAGATGAAGATTAAAGATAATTAACTAAGACATTGAAGCCTGGAAGAGAGGTGAAGATTGAATATTATAAAGATATTGGCTGGAGATTAATGTTTTGAGTCAATTAAAACAATGGGAAATGTATTTATTCTGTGTGTAATTAATTATTTAAATTATATGACAGCTGCGGATGGGAAACCCTGTGAGAAAAATGCAGATTAAGACTTGTGGAGATGATTGGTGCAAATTAAATTTTAATTTACAAAGTCAATAATATGTTGACATTGGAGATGGCACATTATGTGAAAAATGATCTAGAACTGAACAGTATCGACTGAGTAATCACTTGTGTGAGATGTTGGTACAGTCTCCAAATGTCGGCCAGAAATGAATGTGTGCTCAAGTGTACATATTTGTTTAATATTTTATATTTGACAGCCTCGGATATAAAAATTGACCCTAAGGAAATGGTGAAGGAATAAGTAGGTGAAGGATTGAGGAATGACTGAGATGGTAGAGCCAATTTAGTGAATGAAGTCAATAAAGGCAATCAGAGTTGAACTTACCTGGGGCCTGTGCATGTTGTTTGTTATATCTCAGCTTGGTATTCATTATTTCCATACACAAGAAAGTAGTTGGTTTTTTTTTAACTTGGAGGAAAAGCATTTTCTCCTTAATTTGTTGTTGTTGTGATAATTGTTTGTGTGTTGATTGACATTTGTTTAGATACCAGTAAGATCTGAAATGTTATGTTATACTGTAGGAGAACATATTTTTGGAGTTCATGCCTTAGGTTCAGTAACACAAGCAGAACTTGATGTTTTTTGGGTTTTATTTTCCATGTTGTAATGGCTGACTTATCTGTTTCCCTTGCACACATTTTGTTTGGTGTTTGATGGTACATGATGCCAGGACACAGAAGCAGCATCCCAGACTTTTGATGATCAATTGAATTGACTAGTTGTTGCATTTGAGTAATGCAGATATACAGCTTCATCTACGTGTTGTTTGTCTATCTAACATTTGTATTGATAAATGCAACATTATTACCAGAGTGCTGTTTTGGTGATTTCAGTAATGAAGATCACTGGGCAGGTTTTTTTTCCAAGTTATATATTAACAGTGTCAAAATAAAATAATTATAAAACACTAGCAGGCCTGTCTCCATGGCAAAGGTGTTAAGGACATGGTTCGTGATTCTGCTAATCTGTGTTTGAAACACAGCTGCGACTGATTTAGCAGCAGACTGTGTTGCGCTGGGTTTTAAGTGTGATGGTATGGGAGCTGTTCGTTCAGAAAGCAAACTACTGAATGTAAACTTGCCAAGACATCAACAACAGCAGTGCTGGTGTTGACAGTGATGTCCTGTAAATAGGATATGCCAAAAAAAAAAAAGTCAGCCAAGGGATTACAGTTCCTGTCCCATACATTAAGTCTTCTGATCCCTGGTAATGCCAGAGATGTGTTTCTATCAGAGGTGAAATAAAAACTCTTTCTTGTACACTGCATGGTGACTGCCTGGACAAGTGCCCATTAATCTTCAGCTCCCGACATACACCCAAGGGTTTAAATCCTATAATGATTTGAGTAAGTATCACACGTTATCTAATGGTATGTTTAGTCTTGTGGTAACATCTGTTGCAAGTTGTTTCTCTTTATGCATAAGTTTACTAGTTATAAATAGAGATTTAAGTCAAGATTAACCTTCACTGTTTATGAATCAGTAGCAACATTGGAGAGAATCCAAGCTCAAGAATTAGCTCAGACATTGTAGGCCTAAGTAGTCTAGACAAGGAAACACAGGTCAACATGGTCAATCTTAATATAGATATTCATAAAATGGAACACAATGAAGCCAGTGCAATACTTAATTTTAATCTAGGTATGGTGATTTCTTAGATTTTTAATAACTATCTTCAAAGTAAGTTGCAATTGTTTATTGGTAAGCGACAGTTGTAAGCAACACCATCCCATAGAAAACTTTAGCTAAACAATCTGACCAATCATAATCACATCTGCAAAGGGCTTGGCACGAGTTGTTGAGGGTCTGTGCTGCGTCGGGAGATTGAAGACAGAAGAAGAGATGTTAGACAGTGGAGAAAACAACTGTCCCATGTTACACAATGGACAATAGTCCAGGTTCAATCTCTGGTAATGACAGGACAAGACTGGTCTGGGTTCAATCTCCAGTAATGACAGGACAAAACAGTGGTCTAGGTTCAATCTCCAGTAATGACAGGATAAGACCATGTTCTGGGTTCAATCTCTGGTAATGACAGGACATAACAGTGGTCTAGGTTCAATCTCCAGTAATGACAGGATAAGACAGTGTTCTGGGTTCAATCTCTGGTAATGACAGGACATAACAGTGGTCTCGGTTCAATCTCCAGTAATGACAGGATAAGACAGTGTTCTGGGTTCAATCTCTGGTAATGACAGGACATAACAGTGGTCTAGGTTCAATCTCCAGTAATGACAGGATAAGACAGTGGTCCCCGGGAAGGTTAACCCGGTCAACAAATGCCCGCAGAAGTCGGATGTGTCGGCCTAACGGCGCAAGAACGCAGCTCTGCTGTAAACAGGCACAACGCAATCACATCCGAAAAAAAAACTCCAGATGAACGAAGAAGAAGAAGAAGAAGACAGTGGTCTATGTTCAATCTCCAGTAAGGACAGGATAAGACAGTGGTCTATGTTCAATCTCCAGTAATGACAGGATAAGACAGTGGTCTATGTTCAATCTCCAGTAATGACAGGATAAGACAATGGTGTGGGTTCAATCTCCAGTAATGACAGGACAAAACAGTGGTCTAGGTTCAATCTCCAGTAATGACAGGACATAACAGTGGTCTAGGTTCAATCTCCAGTAATGACAGGATAAAACCATGTTCTGGGTTCAATCTCTGGTAATGACAGGACATAACAGTGGTCTAGGTTCAATCTCCAGTAATGACAGGATAAGACAGTGGTCTATGTTCAATCTCCAGTAATGACAGGATAAGACAATGGTCTGGGTTCAATCTCCAGTAATGACAGGACAAAACAGTGGTCTAGGTTCAATCTCCAGTAATGACAAGATAAGACCATGTTCTGGGTTCAATCTCTGGTAATGACAGGACATAACAGTGGTCTAGGTTCAATCTCCAGTAATGACAGGATAAGACAGTGTTCTGGGTTCAATCTCTGGTAATGACAGGACATAACAGTGGTCTAGGTTCAATCTCCAGTAATGACAGGATAAGACAGTGGTCTATGTTCAATCTCCAGTAATGACAGGATAAGACAATGGTCTATGTTCAATCTCCAGTAATGACAGGATAAGACAGTGGTCTATGTTTAATCTCCAGTAATGACAGGATAAGACCATGTTCTGGGTTCAAGTCTCCAGTAATGACAGGATAAGACCATGTTCTGGGTTCAATCTCCAGTAATGACAGGATAAGACAATGATCTGGGTTCAGTCTCCATTAATGACAGCTCAAGACAATTGAAGCAAGTGTATCATTCTTCATTATGAGTTACAGACTCCCTGCATGTTAGCGTTGCTAAAAATAATCCAACGTAGAGATGACAACAGTATATGGAAGTAATCAGAAAAATGGTTTACAGCAAAACGAATAATGTTATTTCTGACTTAAGAGCTAATTATGTTCAGATGAGAGGAAAATCCAAACAAACCAATTTATAACAACATGTAGGGGTGACAGTTTTGTCGTCTTAAATAAATGGGAAAACAATGATGAGTTATCACAGTTTGCTTGCTTGTTTGTTTATTTTTCTAACAAATTAACCTGTGCCATATTTTTACAGTAAATCTATTTTCTAAGATGTTTATAGAGTTATACTCAGTGGATTTTTGCAACTATCCTTTCCCCTTTCCCACTGAACACTAACCATGTGGGGATTGTATTACGTCTCTATTTTGCTGGCAAGTAGCAGCAAAAGTAAAGTTTTACGTGCATTTTCTTGAGCTAAACAGTCATGTAATGTGCTGCATTTCTTAGTTACTTACAACTTATGGTTCACTGCCCTTGTTGCTGTACTTTCGAGTGGTATTTTGTTTCAATAAAAAACAATGACAGCCAATAAAACAAGTATGTCAAATGATATATTTATCAATGGAGAGAACTGACAGCAAAGTGTCATTTTGAATATCTATATTTGCTGCTGAAATCTGAGACAGGAATTAGAAAAGTAGTTGATGTAGAGAAGGTTAGTGTAACAAATCAATGGGGCACACAATTCAGACAAGCTTATCACACGAAGAGTAACCAACAAGCAAATGTAGAGTTATTTGGGTAGGGAATGAGTTAATTGATGTTAGAGTACAGGAAGATTCACTTCATGGCAATATTAGGCATGCTAAGGGAAGACAGTATAGGTGAAGCCAAAAGTATACTACATGTAAAGTGAAAACCTTTCATGCAAGTAACAGGCAAGTGACAGAGTTTGAGGAACTCTAGATAGATATGGCTTGTTCCTGAATGAGTGAACTTACAGGAGTTTGATTTCCTATTGTTGGTGAAGAAGACCACATGGATATTAGGCTTGGGGTGAAGGCATCTTGTTAGGTCTAACTGAGGCTGGTAATATCTGATGCAGTGAGAACAGGAGTGCAGATTGTCAGTAGATGAGATGACATTATGACTTGCATCATAATTGGATTTTATTGAGGGAGATTAGGGGAGCATCAGGCACCCTCTCTTATCTTGATTCCATTTAAAACAGTGGCCAAATATGTTTGATTTGAAATCTTATTTTATTCGCTTCAAATAGATTGTCTATGTCTGCTGTGTTTTCACCTGTGTAAACTTGTCTTGTTTAGTTTATTCAGTGGTCTGTAGAGTTTAGAGTCAACTGTTGTTTCTTTAGACCAGAAGGTTTGTCGTGATGTGTTGTGTTTGGGACAGTCTGTTTCTCTATGCCAGAAGGTTTGTCTTAATTGTCCGTGTTTGGGACAGTCTTGGAGTATGTCACTTTGTTGTCTGGGGCACAAATCCACATGTGCACATGGCTGATTTGCCAATCTTAAATTGTGTTTAAACATGGCTGCATAATCGATTATCTCCTGTTCTGAGGTACAGACTCGTTGATCCTGGTCTGTCCATAATATGCTAATTATCTGCTAATTATCTTGTGCTGTCTTTGATGGCTTTCTATTGACTTGATTCTTTTCTTTTGGTGATCTGTGGCTGGCATATCCAGTTGCTTTTCTGTCACACCTTCCTTAGCTAATTGGTCAGCTGTCATAGATTTGGCTGACATACAATCAGGATGCAGTTTATAATCAAGGTGACACTCTGTGGATTGCTTGAGCCTGCACACTGCTGAATATTGCCTTTCTGTCCATTGATGAACTAGTGGATTCTTGGCGTAGTCTGCCACATCCAATCTTCCATGCTTGGGTTGATGAGCCCTAGACTGCTGGCTGTTTTCTTTAGACCTGTCAGCTAGCATGGTTAGGTTTAGCCAGCCATGTTGGGACAATTACTTATAATGTTGATGTATTATTATGTAACAACAGCAGGTATTCTACCCCTTTCCACCAGGTGTCCCACTAGACAATAACAGATGCCAGAGAGGATTGGGAAGTCATGATTGATGATGTCTGCTCAGATGCCAGAGGATTGGGAAGTCATGAATCATGACTCATGATTGACGATGTCTACTCCAGACCAGGCGCCTAATGTAGAAGAATTGTTTTTCCTCACGTAAATGTTGATGAATATTGTTTCAGTGTCAGTATTTGTTGTTTTAAAAGTGCTATTAAATATTGTTAATGTCTTGGGGAGTCAGACATTCATTTGATTGATATAAGACATGTTTGATTCCAATAAATACTTGTTACATATTTTGTGGAGTACCTTAGGAAAGTAATACATTTTTTATTCTAAGTCATGTTTTACTTGAAAACAAGCATTGTTTATTTTGTACTTATTATCATTTTGTGAGTCTGCATAAAATAATAGTTATTTGAATTGGTAGAAGAGATAGCATTAAAATCTGCATCAGTCTTTGTATTTTTTTCACATTAGAGTTTCATTAATATTGATAATCAATTAAAATTTAATAAAAAGTAACATAGTATGTTGATTTTAAGGTTCATAGCTTGAGATGTTGACAGATTGAGAAAGTTAAAAACTATTTAAAAGTTATTATTACTTTTAATGTTTTTATATTTTTAATCCAGACATTTATGAATTAGTAATTAATAAAGAAAAAAAAACAAGCATTATAATCAATTAGATATGATCACAATGTTTTGTAACTGTGTCTTAGCATCAGTCAGCATTGTGTTGGTACGATCACAATTCTTTTAGTTGTGTTTTTGTATTTGTCAATACAATCACAATTCTTTTAGTTGTGTTTTTGTATTTGTCAATACAATCACAATTCTTTTAGTTGAGTTTTTGTATTTGTCAGTACAATCACAGTTCTTTGTAATTGTGTTTTTGTATTTGTCTGTTGTGCATGGGCAAGATTACATTTCTTTGTGATTATACCTGTCTGCCAGCACTTCGTGGGTACGGTATAGTACGGTCACACTTCTTTGTAATTGTGACTCTGGTTCTCTCAGCTCTTTGTGGGAATGTCACAATGGCTCGTAATTGTGTCCTTGTGTAGACCAGCTCCGTGTGATCAGGGTTACAATTCTTTGGCATTGTCTTTGTGACCAATTATAGTTTGTTTTTCCCTTTATTCATGACATTTTCACAGCTCACCTGAAGTATATCCCAGTTCGGTTACTGAATTAATATAATTACAACATTGAGTAATGTTAAACCTTATAATAACTTGTATTTTCTAAGTAGAATTTTAATTACATGTTTGTATAATTTTTGTTTATATTGGAAATGCAAAAAAGTGTATTAAGATCTTAAAATACATGATCTGTTTAAATACTATTAATCTGGGTTATACAATTGTATGGTATTTATAATTTTTCTGTGATTTAGATACATTTCAAGAGGGTTTCTTGCTGATTAAGGTTTTAAAATATTTGGTATGTAGCTTTTGTATGTATTAATTTACCATCAATTTCTCAAACCATGCTAAGCAACTAAGGACACGTATATATGTCCCTAACTTATCCTCTGTTATTATGAGGAAGCTTTCCATCGTATGTACATAAAATAATTATTAGCACATGTTGTTGGCAGTAAACCAATGGAAATGGAGCACAGTATGATGTGGATCATTTAGAATACTGCTAGAAAATATACATTTGTGAATACTTCAGACGCATAGGCTGGAATGTTACATTACACTTGTAAATGCCATGATGATAATATATTTTCCATGTGTTTGATTGGTTGAAGTGTTGTATGTGCGAAATGTATGGCTAAGGTTGTTTTATAGTACAATTATATCATGACATAAATTCATTCGGAGGGATCTTGCATTTACAACTTCAGCCAGTATGATGGTAGTAGAAATAGGTTTCGGCTAAAATAAACAATAGGTGGAAATCAATCAGATGAAGCATATGCTTGGTTGGAATATTAAAATTTCTTCTCAGATATTGATGTGATTTATCCCAAATGAGATTTCACAACAGCTGTGATTTAATTATCAGCCTGAAGGAGTTAAACTGGACATCTGCGAGAAAGCCTATTTGGCTGTGGTTCCTGCATTGTCTGTCCTAGAGATGAACTTTTGGAGAGAAATGTTGCTCGTGGTACACCAAACTGTACATTGATGAGAAATAACTTGGAAAATATTAACTTATAGCAGACTTGGAAAACATGAACATCTGAGCAGACCTTGTCGATCATGATTTTCTAATCCTCTCTGGCATCTGATATTATGTAGCAGATCCGGGTTCAATCTCCAGTAATGACATGAAGTTGGTATGTAAGCTAGCATTCCCATCTGTACAGTTTAATGGAGAATAAAGAAATTTGTATGTAAGCTAGCATTCTTAGATGTACAGTTAAATTGAGAATCAAGAAATCTGTATGTAAGCTAGCATTCCCATCTGTACAGTTAAATGGAGAATCAAGAAATCTGTATGTAAGCTAGCATTCCCATCTGTACAGTTTAATGGAGAATCAAGAAATATGTATGTAAGATAGCATTCCCATCTGTACAGTTTAATGGAGAATCAAGAAATCTGTATGTAAGCTAGCATTCCTATCTGTACAGTTTAATGAAGAATCAAGAAATCTGTATGTAAGCTAGCATTCCCATCTGTATAGTTTAATGGAGAATAAAGAAATCTGTATGTAAGCTAGCATTCCCATCTGTACAGTTTAATGGAGAATCAAGAAATTTGTATGTAAGCTAGCATTCCCATCTGTACAGTTTAATGGAGAATCAAGAAATCTGTATGTAAGCTAGCATTCCCTTCTGTACAGTTTAATGGAGAATCAAGAAATTTGTATGTAAGCTAGCACATGGTCCATAATGCACTTCTCATTAGTGGTAGTATTGTTGTGTAGCCATCACAGCTATGGGGTCAAGCCAGCCTGGAAAGATAGGTACCAGAGATTTATCTGAGAAGGAAAAGCAGCAGGGAAGGGATCAGGTTATCCAACACCTCATAGTTCTGTGACCTAATATATGTGAGGGTCTGATATTTCACACTATTGCAAAGTATCTTTCAGCTAACTGCTTTCATCATCTTCATTGTGTCTAGTAGGACTGATATGTGTTGTTCCTCTACAACTGCCTGTCTTCTGTTTTCTGGACAAGTTCAGCTTCAGATTGTTTCCTGTGCCACTCTGGGAACATGCTCATTATTTTCACCTGTTGTCTCAAACATCTTCAATCACACAAGTTGTTGCAGTGCTCTCCAGACCCTCTTGTCTCACATTGTGACCAGAACAGTCATTGATTGGCTGGTCTTCACACAGGTTACAGCAATAACCCCATCATGATGGCATAAGTGTTCATGTCTCTCCATAGATCTCAGTCCTTGATCTTGTAGATCAATTTTGGTGGTGGTATTCTTCCATGCCACTGTCTTAGACCATCCAGCATCATTTCTCACTGACTCCTCTCCCTCTTCTGCTGTGGATCTTTCTGGTTGTTATGGTGTTCTACAATGCCTCTCTTCTCATCTCTTGAGCAAATAGCACTGTTTCTGTCTTATAGTGTTCTACTTTCATTAACCTTTTCCAGGAAATCAATGTTAGTTTACTCTGACTGTCCCAAATATTCTCAACATTAGTCTCAGAATCTACATATCCACTGCTTAAAGCTCCTAATTTATTTGTTCATAACTTGCTCTATGAACTTGCATTCTGTAAAAATGGATGCTTTACTAGATCTTTCAGCACAAGGAAATGACATGAAATGTATGCGACATATCAACAGAAGTGGTGGAGTAGAGAAATTAGCCTTATAAAGGAACATACAAGATATGAGAAGCAAAGTAGGAAAGAAAGGTTTGTGTGGACAGTTTAAACAACTGGACAACAAATAATGTAAATAAATATAAGCAGCATCAATTTCATCAAGATATCAGATGACACAAGAGGAACAGAGAGCCTTGATTGCCAATGTCTGCCCTAATCAGGCACCTAATATTTTGAATTATTCATAGAATTCTTAGCATTCTACAAATGAAGCACATTCTCAGTGCCCTCAAGTTTGATCATCTGTCATAAACCAGTATACAAGCTCATAAACCAGGAGTATAACAGATCATAAACCAGTAGGATAACATCATAAACCAGCAGTGTAACAGATCATAAACCAGCAATATAACATCATAAACCAGCAGCATAACAGATCATAAACCAGCAGTATAACAGATCATAAACCAGGAGTATAACAGATCATAAACCCACAGTATAACAGATCATAAACCAGCAAGATAACAGATCATTATCCAGCAGCATACAAGATCATAAACCAGCAGTATACAAGATCATAAACCAGCAGTATACAAGATCATAAACCAGCAGTATACAAGATCATAAACCAGCAGTATACAAGATCATAAACCAACAAGATAACAGATAAAAAAACAGCAAGATAATAGATCATAAACCAGCAAGATAACAGATCATAAATCTGCAGTATACAAGATCATAAACCAGCAGTATACAAGATCATAAACCAGCAGTATACAAGATCATAAACCAGCAGTATACAAGATCATAAATCAGCATTATAAGAGATCATAATCCAGCAGTATACAAGATCATAAACCAGCAGTATACAAGATCATAAACCAGCAGTATACAAGATCATAAACCAGCAAGATAACAGATCATAAATCTGCAGTATACAAGATCATAAACCAGCAGTATACAAGATCATAAACCAGCAGTATACAAGATCATAAACCAGCATTATAAGAGATCATTATCCAGCAGCATACAAGATCATAAACCAGCAGCATACAAGATCATAAACCAGCAGCATACAAGATCATAAACCAGCAGTATACAAGATCATAAACCAGCAGTATACAAGATCATAAACCAGCAGTATACAAGATCATAAACCAGCATTATACAAGATCATAAACCAGCAGTATACAAGATCATAAACCAGCATTATACAAGATCATAAACCAACAGTATACAAGATCATAAACCAGCAGTATACAAGATCATAAACCAGCATTATAAGAGATCATAATCCAGCAGTATACAAGATCATAAACCAGCAGTATACAAGATCATAAACCAGCAGTATACACGATCATAAACCAGCAGTATACAAGATCATAAACCAGCAGTATACACGATCATAAACCAGCATTATAAGAGATCATAAACCAGCAGTATACAAGATCATAAACCAGCAGTATACAAGATCATAAACCAGCAGTATACAAGATCATAAACCAACAGTATACAAGATCATAAACCAGCAGTATACAAGATCATAAACCAGCATTATAAGAGATCATAATCCAGCAGTATACAAGATCATAAACCAGCAGTATACAAGATCATAAACCAGCAGTATACAAGATCATAAACCAGCATTATAAGAGATCATAAACCAGCAGTATACAAGATCATAAACCAGCAAGATAACAGATCATAAATCTGCAGTATACAAGATCATAAACCAGCAAGATAACAGATCATAAATCTGCAGTATACAAGATCATAAACTAACCATACACAATGTCTGTCTTGAATGTCTATGTTTAAACAGTATTGCAAATCACATATAAATATTTCACATATATTCAGGATTATGTTTGAATTCTGTGTAAGCTCAATTACAAATTAACGATTAGTTTTATTTCTTTGAACAATATTTTTGTAACGAAGCATTGCTAATTATGTATATCTCATCATCATATCTCTATTGGTCTTGTAGACCTATATCACACAAGGTTTATATCAGCAGCTTATACAGTTTAATGAGGGTTATCCTCATTGCTATTAAAATCAACGTAATACGTACACACAGATCAGAGGTTTGCATTATATTGTATTTACTATTCATATACACGTGCGATTGTCATTGTATTACTTCCCACTGCCAAATGGTTTCACACAACCTTTAGCATTGCCATATGACACTAAATTTCACGCTTTCAAATTGTTTATAGGTTATTATAAATAATGTATTAATTGTGTCAGAAGTAAAATGTATACTTGTTAATTATCTCCCCCATCCCCATGTTAATGATCTTCCCACTCACCCAAGCCGTGGAGTTCTTTACCCTGTGAATTCCTCTCATTTGAGTGTCATTGAATGTTCCGTGTACTGGATGTTTTTCCTTCTGTATTTTTCAAATAATTGGTGGGAAAAGAGCAAGGGAAAAAACAATGAGATAAATACATGGATAGCTTGGCCACAGACTGTAATGTAAACAAGAACACAGACTTGATCCAAAACCTGGTGATTGTGTGAGATGGTGATCTGGAGAACACAGACTTGATCCAAAACCCTGGTGATTGTGTGAGATGGTGATCTAGACAGGGAGACAGACTTGATCCAAAACCCTGGTGATTGTGTGAGATGGTGATCGGGAGAACACAGACTTGTCCAAAACCTGGTGATTGTGTGAGATGGTGATCTGGAGAAGGAGACTTGATCTAAAATCCTGGTGATTGTGTGAGATGGTGATCTGGAGAAGAAGACAGACTTGATCCAAAATCCTGGTGATTGTGTGAGATGGCGATCTGGAGAACACAGACTTGATCCAAAACCCTGGTGATTGTGTGAGATGGCGATCAGGAGAAAAAAACAGACTTGATCCAAAGCCCTGGTGATTGTGTGAGATGGTGATCTAGAGAAGGAGACAGACTTGATCCAAATGCTGGTGATTGTGTGAGATGGTGATCTGGAAAAGGAGACTTGATCCAAAACTCTTGTGATTGTGTGCGATGGTTATCAGGAGAAGAACACAGACTTGATCCAAAACCTGGTGATTGTGCGAGATGGTGATCTGAAGAAAAAGACAGACTTGATCCAAACGCTGGTGATTGTGTGAGATGGTGATCTGGAAAAGGAGTCTGGAAAAGGAGACTTGATCCAAAACTCTCGTGATTGTGTGAGATAGTGATCTGGAGAAGAACACAGACTTGATCCAAAACCCTGGTGATTGTGTGAGATGGTGATCTGCAGAAGAACTTGTCCAAAACCCTGGTGATTGTGTGAGATGGCGATCGGGAAAAAAAGACAGACTTGATCCAAATGCTGGTGATTGTGTGAGATGTTGATCTAGAGAAGAACACAGACTTGATCCAAACCCTGGTGATTGTGTGAGATGGTGATCTAGAGAAGAACACAGACTTGATCCAAACCCTGGTGATTGTGTGAGATGGTGATCTAGAGAAGAACACAGACTTGATCCATACCCTGTTGATTGTGTGAGATGGTGATCTGGAGAAGGAGACAGACTTGATCCAAAACCCTGGTGCTTGTGTGAGATGGTGATCTGGAAAAGGAGACTTGATCCAAAATCCTGGTGATTGTGTGAGATGGTGATCTAGAGAAGAACACAGACTTGATCCAAAACCCTGTGATTGTGATCCATAACTGCCCATGCTTATCAGCATGACCCATGATGATGATGATGATATTTTAAACACTCTTAGTTTTTCCTTAGCAACATGCAGACAAGCTGATATATTTTGAGATGTGAAATGAAATAAGTTCAACTGCACTAAAGCTGTAAAACCATCATAGTGGATCAGTCAGCAATAATAGAAAATGGAATAGATCAGCTTTACAAGGACACAATCACAAGTGACAGAATGGACTTTGCAGTTAGACTTCATCAGCAGACAGACAACATAAAAGAGTTTGTCTTTCTCCCCTCGATGTTTCAGTTAAATTTCTGTGCCCCTGGAATTAAATGACCTCGTGACCTCAGCTAAATGACTTTTAAAATATTTTTTGAATGTAGGATGTCATGGGTTAAAATTTCCCTAGAGGTTCACATGCTGATGGGTTGACATGAATAGTTAGTCATACACTGCATGCTGATTGGTTCACATGAATAGTCAGTCACACATTGTATGTTGATTGGCTCACATGAATTGTCAGTCACACACTATATACTGATTGGCTCACATGAATAGTCAGTTACATACTGTATCCTGATTGGCTAACATGAATAGTCAGTCACACACTGTATCCTGATTGGCTCATATGAATAGTCAGTCACACATTGCATGTTGATTGGTTCACATGAATAGCCACTTAGACATGCCATGGTAATTTGTACAGGATGGATAACCAGTTACACGCATCATGTTGATGTTTTAAACATGAATAGCCAATCACACAGCATGGTGATTGGTTCACACAGGTAGCCAATCAAACGTGGTTTGGTAATTTGTACACATGAATAGTCAATCAAACATGGTATGGTAATCTGCATACATGAGTAGCCAATCACACATGGTATGGTAATCTGCACACATGAATAGCCAATCACACACGGTACATTGCTTTAAGACAGAAGAGTTCCAAATGAAACAAAGCAGATATGGTTTTTAACTTGGTGTTCTAACAGAGCGTTTATCACAGCTATCTGAAGTGGAAGGTTTTGATTGGCAAAGATTACCAGTTTTGTTTGGCGTGGTAGATTTTGTCACTGGTGTCTATACCTGTAAAATTCCAGATTTTGTTCAACAGAAATATTACCAGCATAAGGACGGGTATTGTCCTAATGCTTTACATTACCACCCATGTCCCTGTGTCCTTGACAATGATTTTTGTTTTTAAGATGAGTTCATTTGGGTGCCTTTTTTTAAACCCATCATCTTGTTTTTTAAATTAGTTTTGTTAGTATGTAGTATGTTAGTAACTGAAAACTAAGGACATTACTTTGTCCATTAAACATTTTGTTCCTGATTTGTAGCTTTTTGAAAGTGGTTTTTTTTTTTTTTTTTTAGCATATCCTTTACAGGACTTAGCTGTCAACACCAGCATCTTTCAGCTGTATGTTGATCTCTTGGCAAGATTACGCTCATAGTTTGCCATTGCTTTCTGAGCGGCCGGCTCAGTATCCCGCAAGTCACGAGCGGGGGTCGAACCGCCTCAGCTCTCGCTCCGCTACGAGACTGCGTGATAAACGGGATTACAGAGAGAAAGTGTTGTAACCCCTGAAAGTGGTTACTTAGCGGTTATCTAAGTAGTTTATTCTTGTTTTCCTCATCTGATCCAATCTTCTTTTAATTTGTTTGGAATTAGCTTATATGAGCAATTTCACTTTTTCTATAAACTACAGATCCCAATCCAGTTATCATATATGCAGATCCTGATTGCATAATAAGCATGTCCGCAGATCCTTATCCATTAATAAGTATATCTGCAGATTTTGATCCAACAATAAATATGTCTGCAGATCCTAATCCAATAAGCATATCTGCAGATTATGATCCAACAATAAACATGTCTGCATATCCTTATTCAATAATAAGCATGTCCACAGGTCCGGATCCAATAATAAACATTTAAATTTTACTTGGATTCCTAGCTGCCTTTTTCTTTTCCTTTAATTATTTTTCATTCATAGTTAGGTTTTGCCATCATTGGCCCTACAGTATGCACGACAATTAAGTTATTATTTACCTACATGTTAATATAACAACATATATATATATATATATATATATATATATATATATATATATATATATATATATATATATATAAACCCAACTCATACACTAAATATACACATCTATTGTCCCTTATCTGGCTTTTATTCTCATGAATCTTTATGCTTCATTTGCACCGTTTTAAAAAAAAAAATCTTCCTGTAACTACATGGGGATGTCTGAGCACTTGTTTTTCCTCCATGCGTACACAGGCGGACCTACACATCTGCACTGTTGGGGTTGTTTTGGTGTTTGTTCTCTTTCACTGAATGGTTTTGTGTGACTACATGTTTCCCCACCACCTCCCTCTCCTGTTGTGATGTTGTTATGATTACTGTTTTATATATGATCAGATTTCTCATTATTTATCTACACTATTTGACTGTTGTTAACATTTATCCTTACTCAAAATAAACGAACACAAAAAAAAAACAAACCAAAAATGTGTTGTAATTATGTTTGATTTGTGTGTGTGTGTGTGTGTGTGTGGGGGGGGGGGGGGGGGGAGAAGAAAGAGAATTCTCAAGTCTTTTGTCACGGCGCTGCAAGAAGTTATCACACAAAGTGATACATGTCGGAGATCGTGAGATGTGGAAACACATGATCACCCGTGTCAAGTTGGCTGTATACTTGATGATGATGAATATGTTTTGTTGATTCATGAATGTATTACAAGACACAACAGAGAATAAGGTATTCACAGTTTGTGACATTTTCCATTTTCTCAATGTTGGTTGTCATTTTTGTTTGACACTTTTATTTTGAAGTTCAGAAAACAAATTTGTGATCATCATTGTGTCTCTTGACAGACAAATAATTGTTCTAAATCCCATTAAACTGTTTAGGATAAGGATAGTGTCATCTGCGTATATGAGTTCTGGAATTGGATTTACACATTATAAGTGGATCAAAAGTGTCACAAAACATTTATCATTTTGATTTATTTGGATGTTTCGGGATTTAAGGTTTGAAGATTGAGCACAACTCACTGGCCTTGCCAGTAGCATTCATCATATTGCAATAGCCTGGAAGGTTAACCTGGTCAACAAATGCACGCAGAAGTCGGATGTGTCGGCCTAACGGCGCAAGAACACAGCTCTGCTGTAAACAGGCACAACGCAATCACGTCCGAAAAAAAAAAAACTCCGGATGAACGCAGAAGAAGAAGAAGAAGAAGAAGAAATTGCAATAGTGTATTAGTCCCCTTTGCACCTCAAATCCAGTTTGATGTTTCACCAGCTGCATATTGCTTATGATATAGTATTTCACTTAAGTGGATCTATGTGCTCGAAACTCCCTTATCTCTCATGATGTTAACATATTTTTTTGTTTCATATCCCTTACAGAACACTGCAGTAAACACCAGCATTTTTCAGCTGCTGTTCATGTACTAGGCAAGTTTTATGTTCAGTAGTTTGCCATTGCTTTCTGAACAACCGGCTCAATACCCCCGTAAATTACCAGTGCTGCATGAACCGCTGCCGAATCTCACAGCTGCTGTTTTCCCAATGTTGTTAACTCCTTGGCCAGGGAGATCGCCGTAAGAAATTGCAAATATATAAAAATGCAGTCGATGGCCTACTTGAAAGATGGACAGAATCATCAATATAATGTAGTTAGTCTTTTGCAGAACATCGCACCCATCCTGGCCACTAGAAAGGACTTAGTTTCTTGCCGATTTCCCTGCCTCATGTATGTACATGCCCAAGGTGTCTATAATGTCTTGTGTCCACTTTCGGACAGGTTAAGGCATAGCAACCAGACGAAGAGAGACACACACCTGGTGCCTTGTAGGTGACAGTCAATGGCTAGGGAAAGAAACCTGGAAAAAAAGCTTATCAAAGTCAGATGTACTGAGCCACAGGCTTGTCAAAACAGTGCAACACAATTAACTTGATACCACAAATTGTACATAAAGCTTTCGAATCTGGTAAAAACTGGAGGGAGAGTTGAAGGCATGAGAGCAAGAGGTAGACAGCAAGACAAGTGGGAAAATAACACAAAGAGATTGAAGAATATCAGTGTGTACAAGGAGGCGATACATAATCATGGAGATCTACTGCAGCCGACCTTCATTGAGGAGATGGTACTTTCATGATTGATTAAAGCTTTGAAAATATGGTTATAGAAACAAATAGGAAGAATATCATGGTGCAGGGTAGGAGATCAAAGAAGTAATATAAACCCTGGGATTGAAGAAAATATGTCTGAATGTGTTAAAGGTAAGATCATTATGGTACTTTAGCCATATAGAGATACACAGCTTCTCGTTAAAACATGTTCTGGAAGGAAATATAGGTGGGAAAGTGTGCAGAGGAAGACAATACCACTTGTGGTTTGACATCAAGAGATAGGATGGAAGCCTGTATGAAGGTAACATGAAGATACAGGACAGGAAGTGTTGCAGACACATTAAAGCTAGTTTTATTGAATAAATGGCAATTGATGATGATAATGCTTCTTTTATAAAGTTGGTCAGTCCATATTAAGTTCCTCTCATAACTTTACATCATCATCATCATCTTCCACTTTTGCCGTCATGCATCCTGGGGGGAGGGGGGGATAATTGGTGTTCCAGCGCCCGATGGGTGGCACTGGATAGTGTCATTCCCTGTGATTGTACAATGTCTTTGATGTCATCAATCATTTTCTTCTAGGTTGTCCTCTTGGTCTCGTTGCAGATGATCTTTGATGTAGGGCCAGTGATGGTAGTTGATGGTGTTGCATTGTAACCATTTCAATCTTCTGTCTTTAATAAATGTGGCACAAGGTGTTGATCACACGATCTGATAACATAATTTCTTACTCGGTCTTGGATTGCTAAGTTGGCAGCTCTTCTCAGGCATCTCTTTTCACAGATGTTGATTTTGTGTAAGTGGGATTCATAACTTTACAATGTTTGTAAATCTGTGTTCAGTTTTCTCATCACTATATAATGTTGGCAGTTCTGTGTTAAGTTCCTTTCATCATTATATAATGTTGGCAGATCTGTGTTAAGTTCCTCTCATCACTAAAGAATGTTGGCAGGTCTGTGTTAAGTTCCTTTCATCATTATATAATGTTGGCAGGTCTGTGTTAAGTTCCTCTCATCATTATACAATGTTGGCAGGTCTGTGTTATGGTCCTCGCATGATTATACGAGGGGAAGTCAATAAGTAAGTCACAAATGGCTGTAGAAAAATAACTAAATATTATAACAACTTGAAACTAGTTTATTTTTATACATACATTGTCCCTTTATTTCTCAACATAATTTCCACCAACATTGATGCACTTATCCCATCGTTTTATCAGTTCTCCCAAACCTAAGGCATGCAACTGCGTGCTCTGTTTTCTAAATCACGTTTTCACTTCACATTCAACTTCTGCATCATTCGTGAAATGTCCTCCCGTCAAGGTGGGTTTTAAGTGGACCCAAAAGGTGGAAATCGCAAGGAGCTAAGTCGGGGCTGTAAGGTGGATGTTCCAGAATTTCCCATCTTAGTTGGTTAATTTTCTCCTGAGTTAATCGAGCCGTATGTGTCTGGCATTGTCATGAAGAAGCAACACTCCTCTAGTCAGCAGTCCTGGACATTTTCTTCGAAATGCATCATGAAGCATCGATAGAACTTCACAGTACGATTCAGAATTCACATTGTCACCTTTCTTCTTGAAATTGGTTAAAAGCACTCCTTGACAATCCCAGAATACTGTCAGCATAACCTTCCCTGTTGATGGCATAATCTTGAATTTTTGGACACAAGGCGAAGAAGGATGTTTACACTGCAGTGAAGCAAGCTTCGATTCGGGCTGGTAGTGATGCACCCATGATTCGTCCCCAGTAACAATCCTGTTCAGCATGTCTTCTCCTTCATCTTCATAACGAGATGATGCAAGGACAGGCCAAATCTGTTCATTTTGTGTTCCTCCTTCAATTGTCTGGGTACCCACCTTGAGCACTTTCTTAAATTTCAAGTCGATCATGCATTATGATGTATGTTGAACCATGTTAGCACCCTATTGCAGATGCTACAGAGTCTATCGTTACTCGCCCGTCACCTCTAGTCATCTCCTCCACCCGCTGCACGGATGCTTCTGTTGCAATCTCAACAGGATGACCAGATCGGATTTCACCAACAATTTTAGAGCGTCCTTGAGAAAATTTATTTACCCAGCTATGCACTGCTTTATGGGACAAACATTAGTCAGCATAAACAGGAAGCATTTCCTTATGAATGTCCTTTGCAGGCAGTCGTTTTGCCCACAAAAAACTCACAACAGCACATTGCTCTTTGGTTGTACACGCCATAAGTACAGTCATCATTTTGTTTATGCGTTGCACATGTGCATGAGACACCTAGCGCCACCTGACGAATGGGAATATAATGTTCAATGTTTCTGTCACCTAATGACATCGTAGAAAACACAAACTACATTTCCCTGCCATCCCACATAACTGTTTGACTTACTTATTGACTCGCCCTTGTAAATGTTGGCAGGTCTGTGTTAAATTCCTCTTATCACTAAAGAATGTTGGCAGGTATGTGTTAAGTTCCTCTCATCTTTATACAATGTTGGCAGGTCTGTGTTAAGTTTCTCTCATCATTATACAATGTTGGATTGCCTGTGTTAAGATCCTCTTATGAGGGTAAGTTAATAAGTAAGTCACACATGGCTGTAGAAAAATAACTAAATATGATAACAACTTGAAACCAGTTTATTTGTATACAAATATTGTCCCTTTATTTCTCAACATACATTCCACCAACATTGATGCACGTATCCCATCGTGTTATCAGTTCTCCCAATCCTACTGTGAACAACTGCGTTCTCTGTTTTCTAAACCACATTTTCACTTCATATTCAACTTTGGTGTCATTCGTGAAATGTCTCCTGCCAAGGTGGGTTTTCGGTGGACATAGCCCTTAGCTATTTCCAGTAAAGCGGGACATAGTTGGGTAGAAAAAAATTACGAGGGCGAGTCAATAAGTAAGTCACATAGTTCTGTGGGATGGCACCAGAATGTCACCACAAAAGTCCTCCACGAAATATACCGTTCATCCTTTCCTAACCAAATGTTCACCTACAAAGTCTCGATGTTTTAGATGTTGGTGTTCCATTTCTAGATGTTTTCTAGCCAGCCACGTCATTTTATCTTCGAAATGCAGATCATGCAACATTCATTGTTTCATTGCTTGTTACAAAATAAAGTTGAATTGAATCGAATTGAATCTCCACCAACATATCATATTTAATTGACTAATTTCATATTTTACCATTTACCTCTCATTACAAGAAACATCCTCAACCAATCCATACTAAGCCGCCCTATCGTTTGATTTTCCCTTATCCTAGACAAGTTCATGGTTGGCAGGATTTTGCAGCTTAAGTTTTCTACAGGATAAGGTTGCCAATGTTAGGCCAACCTTCCTTAGCCACCTCTTATGACATGGTTGGCTGGTTAAAGTGTGACTACTCCTTGCTTCTATTATGGGAGCACCAAATAACATAAAGCAACATCCGTATTGTTGGTTCGTTACCTCCACCCTGGGCAGTAATTTCTAGCGAATGAGTGCCCCATTTTGCTCAGTGGCACAGATCATTGTCATGAACCTTGCAATGACTTTTAGGTTTTAAAAGCTAGGGGAAAAAGACAAACATACACCACATACACACACACATTCTAGCAATCATAAACACTGTCAAGGCTTACAATGTGCATTAACATGTATTCATTCAGTAGCATGTCTTTTGCAGAATCTCGCTCCCCTACCAACCTTCCGGAAAACTTCTCGATCACAAGCATGATGTCCAGCGTCCAATACACCATTTGGAGATCATCCACCACATCCTGCACCTATCTTCTCTTTGGCTTTCCTCTTCCTCTCTTCCTGGGCATATACCCCTCCTTGATTGTTCTCTCCAAACTTTCGTGACGTTTCAAGTGACCAAAATATTTAAATTTTCTTTGTTTTATCCTCTTTAATAGCCAGCCGTCTTCAATATTCAGCTCTTGAAATATGGATGCATTAATATGTACATTAAATATAAATGAAGCAATATAACACAGTGACTTCAACAATGTCACACTAGCACAATGAATGACAACTGACATGTAGCAGCTCAGTTATCAACTTCCATCAACTACACAACAAACCATCAACTACACAACAAACCATCAACTTCCATCAATTACACAACAAAATATAACTTCTATCAATTATACCAACACCAACTTCCATTAACTACAAAACATAATCTTCCATCAATTACTCAACACCAACTTCCATTAACTACAAAACATAAACTTCCATAAATTAAACAACACAAAAACTTCCATTAATTACTCAACACGACCGCAGAAGTCGGATGTGTCGGCCTAACGGCGCAAGAACGCAGCTCTGCTGTAAACAGGCACAACGCAATCACATCCGAAAAAAAACTCCGGATGAACGAAGAAGAAGAAGAAGAAGAATTACTCAACACCAACTTCCATTAACTACAAAAAATCAGCTTCCATCAGTTACACAACAAAACATCAACTTCCATCAATTGCTCAACATCTGCTTGGACGCTATGATATCTTCACATTCAATACGATCAAGTGATAGCTTGAGCACCAAGCTTCATACTCTAGCAATGATTTACTGCAGTGGTAGAAATCATGACCACTCTATATTTACCTTCTGAATATCCATATGATATCCTGATCAGAGGGTCGGTTGACCAGCACAGACAAGGCGATAAAACTCTGAGTGAGATGTTCATTGTGGTTTTCAATGTGTAAGGTGATGAGTGCGGGTAAAGTGGTCAGCGTGGGATAGGTGAAGAACATGTGTAAGATGAACAGAATGGGTAAGGTGAACAGAATGGGTAAGGTGAACAGTATGGGTAAGGTGAAGAACTTATGTAAAATGTCCTGTGCGAGTTCATTTTCATACAATTCTGACCAGCTGGAAATGGCACATTCAGATGAAAAAAGCTTCTTATGTTCTGCAAGATATTCTAAATCCAATAGTTATATCACAGACAGAATAGATGAAAATACATAAACAGTTGAATACAAAAGTTTTGTGAATGTAAAATTACAAATGAATAAGAGAAACTCTACTATTCAACAGTCAGTTAGTTATTTCATTGTGGCTAAACAGAACCATCAAGCCTACCAGCAGATGGCAAGCTCAAGAACCAGCACTGCACACCTCACAGGGCTGGACTTGCAGAGGGGAACCAGTTTAATGTGTTTTGCATATCTTTTACAGGACATCGCTGTCAACATCAGCATCTTTCAGCTGATTGTTGATTTCTTGGCAAGATTACGCTCAGTAGTTTGCCATTGCTTTCTGAGCGGCCAGCTCACATGCCCCGTAAGTTACTGACACGATTCGAACCAATGCTGATTCTCACCGTCGACACGTTACTTACGAGAGTATACGAGATTACGGAGAAAAGTTGCTAACCTCTAGGCCAGGAAGCCGGCGGGGGAACCAGTACTCTGCAGTATATCTCCATGGAGATGGTACTTACAGAGCCCTGGGAAGATTAACCCGGTCAACAAATGCCAGAATAAATCGGATGTGTCGGCTGAAAGGTGCAAACATCGCAATTCTGCTCTAAACAGGCACAATGCAATTACGTCTTAAATAACATTCCCAATGGATGCAGAAGAAGAAGATAGCCTCACCGCAATAGATGAAAACCTTGTTTAGAAATCAGGCAACATGAATGTCCACATAGCAGAGTTAGAACTGAAGTCTTCCAACCAACAACCATGTTATGGGACAGATAAGATACAATATTCCTGAAAATGTCTGCCAATGAAAGGGATAAGAAGCTGGAAATGGGCTAGCAAGTTTTTTTTTTTTTACATTACTAAAAATACACAGAATGATAACATGGACTGCAAATATTAAACGATTACATAACCATTCTACAGGGTGTCCATAAAGTCTGGACACATGGGTAAAATACAACTTTTTATTCAAATAACATCTTTAATATGATTTCCATCATTTGCAATGCAAATGTCGATGCGTTTCACAAAATATTTGTGAACTCGATGCAATAAATCCACATTGCCTTCAATTTTGGTACAGTCACACCTTATTCGATGAGTCAGGTGTATTGAATCTGTGATTTTTATTGAGTACACTTTCTCCTTTAGCATGTCCCAGAAAAAGAAATCAAGAGCATTAAGGTCTGGTGAACGAGGAGACCACTCCACATGACGTCTTCCAATCCAATTAGGAAAATTGTAATTATCCTATGAGTGCAGACTTTATGGACACCCACTTTACGGTCACCCACCTACGCACATTCCCTTTCAACCACCAGCACATACACGCAGACCCATTCTATCAGCAGCACATACACACAGTCCCATTCTATCAGCAGCAGATATGAACTTTCAACAACACATATGCACATTCCCATTTTACCACCATCACATGCGTAAATTCTGGTTATCAACCAAGATAAGACAGAATATATGGCAATTTCAAGAGACGGAATGGCTAAAAACTCTGGCCACATACAAATAGATAATATGACCATTAAAAGAACGGGAAAATACAAATACCTGGGTACAATCTTCAACTGCTCCAACATCATAAGGGAAGAAATACAAACTAGAATCAACTCTGGAAATAAGATATACTATGCACTACATCTTCTAAAATCAAATGCGCTATCTCGTTACACCAAAATCACAATATACAAAACACTGATCAGACCAGTTGTGCTGTATGGCTCTGAAACCTGGAGTACAACGAAAGTAGACGAAGCCTTGTTACAAACCTCTGAGAACAAAATTTTAAGACGCATCTTCCGGCCCATTAGGGATAACAAAGTGAAGAGTGGAAAAGAAGAAGCAACAAAGACATTTATGATCTGTTTAAGTCCCTGCTAATCACTGGTATCATGAAGGCTAATAGACTACAATGGCTGGGGCACATAGAAAGAATGGAAGATAATAAGAAAACAAAACTCGCTTACACTCAGAAAATAAATGACCGTAGACCCCGAGGTAGACCAAGAAGACGGTGGAGAGATAATACATATACAGACCTACAAGCACTTGGAATCAACGACTGGCAAGAGAAGGTCCACCAGAGAGACGAATGGAGACGGATTGTATCTGCAGCAAAAAACCTCAATGGCTCGGAACGCTGAAGAAGAAAGAAAGAACATGCGTAAATTACTAATGCTATGCATTCACAACTAAGGGAAGAATGAAATAATGAAGGTGGCCAATGGTATCAATAGGCAATAAAACACAATAGACATCTCTGTATCAAAGGCTACACAACTGGTACAATAGAGAACACTTCCCCCAACAACTTCTAATGCCAGACAGAAGGCTGATCAGACACACTTAGCTTCCAATGCTGGAAAGAAATTGAGAGTGTTTAATATACAGGAAGTCATTAGTTGCAAACACACACAAAAGGGTTTCAATATGTGTTCACTGTACACACATTCGCTTTATTACCACTAATTACTGTACAAATTAACTTTATTACCACTAATTACTGTACAAATTCACTTTATTGTCACCATTCACTTTCACTTTACCACCAATCACTGTACACATTCACTTTACTGCCACTACTCACTGTACACTTTCACTTTATAATTTAAAATGATGAACAGTGATGGCTTTAGTTAAAAACCAAACAATACCGCCCATGCTATTTCACTGTACACTTTCATTTATTATCACAACTCACTGTACACATTCACTTTATTGCTACAACTCACTGTACACATTCACTTTACAATTTAAAATGATGAACAGTGATGGCTGTAGTTAAAAAACCAAACAATCCCGCCCATGCTATTTCATTCACATCTGTGTACTGTCTATGGACATACACATGGCTACCTTTATGCCAGCAGACACATCAGATGATATTTCTGGTCTGAATTCTGCCCTGTAAAGTGTTGAATGTTGGAACTGTGTTCACATTCAGTCCATAGCTTGACAAACACTTGTGATTCCCAATGTGATGTAACATGGTGTCAGTTCCCTCACACCATTTACAATTACCTTGTTTAGTTTCCTGCATTTTGCTGGGCATTTCCTTTGTTTGTAGCAGCATTACAGTAAATCAGATTGATTGATTGATTTAAGAACTGACATCACAGCATTCGGGGCATTCCCATAAGCGCTCTGTCCCCTTCCTCAGAAGCCAGCGAAGAGTTCCAACCCCAATAGTACCAGTAGCAATCTGATTATATGTGTGTCTCACCTTTCCTCTAAGCTTTGAGCATCGGCCAGATCCTCTCGTCACTCCTCGCTGTCGCATTCTTGCCAGACCATGGTGATCCATTTACTCCTCCGTGGTGTACACGCTCCCACAAGGCCGCAACCACGTCTGCCTTATCATGCATCAATACTCCACCAAGTTTTGCAGAGCCAGCCAATCTGTCTGCCTGTTCATTCCCCAGCACACCAGCATGCCCCAGAGAAAAGATCCAGACGATGCTTGCCACCCGTGACTTCCGAAGTGAAGCAAGCCACTCGGCACGAAGCTTGCCTGTCCTCACCCTACTCAGCATGCTTTCTGAGTAAATCAGATTATTATCTGAAAAGTTTAAATTTCAGCCTAGAGCTGTGGAATGTATTCTAGCAGTTTTTCTGTGTAGATCTTAAACAATACTGAAGACCTTGGAAAAGTTTGTGGAAAGGTCAGTTCGATGCTTTGCTCTATTACTGCATGTAATGTAGCTATCTGGTCAGTGTAGGATCTATTTTGTCAGAAGTGGGCCTGTTCATCTTTTAGTTGTTTGTCAATGACAGCTCTTAATTTCTCAAGACAGAATTGTCCTGCCTATTTTCTCATGAACTGGTAGTAACATTATTCTGCTATAATTTTCACATTCCTGTAGGTTCCCTTTCTTTGGCAGTTTTACAAGACACTCTTCTCTCCAGTTTGCTGGTATTTTTACAGTCTCCCAGATTCTGCTAAATAATTTGTGCAGTAATTCAGCCGATCTCTGTGGCAATGGCGTTGCAGACGTGACTCGGAGTGCCGCTTACCCGCGTTCGAAACTCAGCGGTCACCAATTTCGCAGCAGGACGTGTCGCGCTGGTTTTAACGTGTTGGTATGGGAGCCAGTCGTTCAGAAAGCAATGGCAAACTACTTAACTTAAAACTTGCCAAGACATCAACAACGGCAGAAAAATGCTGGTGTTGACTGCAACGTCCTGTAAAGGACACGCAACTAACTTTAACATTGGCACTCAGTGGTTGACGTGCTCAGTGTTACACCGGATACTTTTTCTTCCCAGAACATTTTCTGGTATTCATCTTAAAAAAAAAAAAAAAAATCAACAGAGGTTCATATTGGTTTTAACAGCCTCTGCTGGGATACAATCTGGCCCAGGAGCTTTCTCATTTTTCAGTAGTTTACTAGAGTTTCTTACACTTGATATCCAGCTCCACTAACCCAGGTTGGATATCAGGTAGGGCATTCGGGAACTGGTTTATCCAGGAGTTCCTTGAAGTATTCAGCCCATTTGTTTGTTCAATTGATACAGGATTACCATGACCATTTAATTGTAGTAAACAATGCCACAAAGTTCATACAATGTACTGAGATTCACCTTGTGTGATTAATCACCTATGGAGGTACCTGTGTGCAATGAAAGCGATCCTTTACAACCCAAACTGCAAAAACAAAATCAAATCAACCCCAACCCAACTGCAGGTGTCACAATGGAAGCATTCGACACTAAGTGTTGGCTAAACATAATGGTATGTCACAGGACAAGAGATCTACTTGGCAGAAGCTATCACCTCTCCAAGTAACAAACAGGTCAAACCTGTCAACGATGTCCTTCATATGATCCTCAAACACCCTGTAAGATGGAAGCATTCAACACTCAGTGTAGGCGAAGCATGATGGTATGTCACAAGACTAGAGGTCTGCTTGGCAGAACCCATCTCCTCCCAAAGTAACAAAGAGATCAAGCCTGTCAAAGATGTCCTCCATATAATCCTCAAACACCTTGTAAGTTACACGGCCTGAAAGGGTACATCAATGAGGGATCTGTGAACCGTACTGTAACAATATAAAATATCGTGGGGAATGGGACAAGTGCTATGAGAGATGCGTGAAACAGAGGCTGTGTCAGCTGTGTGATGGCAATGATGCCGTAGGCGTGCAGAGCCCAGTGCCCAAGCAGAATCATCAGGTTGCGAACATTGGTGAAGTTTTGCTTGACTAGGTCTTTCATTTTCTGAAACAAATGAAAGCAAAAAGAAAGGTTACTTGTATATTTAGTGATTATTTTTTTTTATTTTGGGGGGCTCACTCACTTTGAACTCAAGCGTAGTCCATACACACTACTTCTAGTAGTGCTGGACTGATCTTTGCGTGTGGATTAGATGTCCCTATTAACAGTGTCCCTTGCCATCAGGCAAACCCACTCAGACTTCAGAGGTACTTGTAATTTACATCCCCAAGTCAAGGACAATAGGTAAACATTTTAGTCCAACTATCCGGTGTAGGGGTTAAACCCCTTACCTCGGCATCTGCACACTGGCTGTTTAAGAACACACGTCCTTATCCATTCAGCCATGCTGACCTACTATTATATGCGATGAGGTGTATTGGGCAAATGGTGATAGCTCCATATTTGTATCGGCCAATCAGCATTCGGTGGGCGATGTGGTCAGTATCACACCATCCACCTTTACTTCCTCCAGACATTTCCCTGGTACCAGTTTTAGGCCTGGTCAACCTGAAAGCCCAAGTCAATTAAACAAATCCCTGCGGATTCAAACCTATGACACCAGCCTGGCAGGTGAACACCTGGCCACTGTGCTACAGCCTACTAACATTTCAGTACCTACTACGAATGATCTGCACCCATAAGTTTAAGCAATCTGTAAGGGCAAGAATAAAAGATCAGCAAAGGGAACAATGGACCAAATTCTTTAATGAGTTAGTTAGTCAGTTAGTTAGTTGCGGTTCTAACTTCATGGCAAATGGACGCCCCATTATGATCCATTCCTGTGCCAGTGAATATCACACAAAATGAGATGCCCCAACCAAATATCAATGATGCACCTTAGCAGGAAAAACAACCAACTTTCAGCTCTGAACAGGGCTAGAATTAATAGACATCTAAACTTATCAGTCCTCAACACACACACACACCCCTGTACTGAAGAATTGCTTTCCACCATTGTTTTTATTTTGCCATGTCTTGTTTCAATGTTCTCCCAGTATCTGTGTGTAAGTGTGGTATATCTATCCCAATCAGCTCATTTATAATTCCAGCATGGCAACAGTTTTTGCTCCGGTGGAACATAACACTATATTCACTACAAGTTTGATAAGTCTGTGATCACTGCCTGCTAACTGGACAAGTACATGGCAATTAATTTTTAATACTTCCCACCAGCATTTACACAAAGAAAAAACTAATTAACCGCACCTGATTCTCTTCAGAAGCCAAATGACATGCGCTGGTTATGACAGACACAACCACAATGATGTAAGGGAAGGCATAATCTGGGGGGAAAAAATATACAATGCAAAACTTTTTAACACAGCACACAATCAATGGAAGAAAGTTTTCTTGAGTAATCTTATAGTTAATAAATAAACATCTTTACAAGGACACAATCACAAGTGAACAAATTGACATTGTGACTAGAAAGCCTTCATCAGCAAACAAAAACAAATAGACAGATGTAACTAAATGTTTAAAAAAATTTAATTTCTTTTGCTTTCACTCGCTTTGAACTCAAGCGTAGTCCATACACACTATTAATTCTAGTGCACTGGACTGATTTTTGTGTGTGGATTAGCTTTCCCTATAACCAGTGACCCTCGCCAACAATCAAACCCACTCCGACTTCAGAATTACTTGTAATGTACAGCCCTAATTTTAGGACGAGAGGTCAACATTTTAACCCCAGTGTAGGGGCTGAACCCGCTAAAAAAATCTATCAAAAGATGGCATTAACTGGAAAACATAGGTACTACAGTGTACCATCTTTATCCCTAGAATATTGCATCTGAGCATTTGCTTGGTGTCTGCAGGCAATAAATACCAAAAACCTGTGGAGGAAACATGGCACGGACCTAATTCCAGCCACAGTTCGTATGTGCTGGTTACATCATCAATATGCCTCTCTGCAGATGTGAAGTTCCAGTACTGGTCTAGCACATTCTGCTGGTTTCCAAGAAGAGGGGACAGACAGCTCTGCAAAATAGCCTCTGTAGTACTTTGGCACTGGGTCAGGAGACAAATCCCTACTCCAACCTCACTCCAATAGATACAAGTCCTTCTCTGGGTCCAGACATCCTGAGTTTTCCTTTACACTGGACTTAAGAGCTAAACTTCAGCCATCCAGAAGTTTCACAATCAACCAACAACCATGCTGTAATAAAATATGAATGCAAAATCTGCTGGTATGTTTCCGCATGCATGAGCCAGCTTCAAGACAGCCTCGTGTGGTCAATATCAGAAAAAGGCTGATGTAGTAAAAACAAACAAGAAGTTCTTGCCTGATCATGAAAAACTGACAGTTCAATATTTTAATAAGTCTTTCTTCTCAGCCCATGATACTCTTGAAATTCTTCTAAAAAAATCATATCTCTATTGCTTCTCTGGTCTCTGTGGCCAAAGGATTGCGAATGCGGTTCGTGAGCCGCTTACCAGGCGTTCGAAACGCAGCCGCGACCAATATGTGCAGCAGACCGTGTCGCGTTCTGTTACAACGAACGTGTTGGTATGGGAGCCGGTCATTCAGAAAGCAATGGCAAACTACTGAACGCATAATTTGCCTAGTATATCAACAGCAGCTGAAAAATGCTGGTGCTGACTGCAAAGTCCTGCAAGGGATATGCAACGTTAAAAAAAAAAAAAAAAAAAATTGCCTGTAGTTTCTTCACCATTTCAACTAGTGCTACTCTACTTTGGCACTAACAGAATCTTCTTCTTCCGGAGTGTTTTTCAGACGTAATTGCGATGTGTCTCGTTATGCACCCTTGGGCCAAAACCCTTAGACCAACACATTCGACTTTAGCAGGTGTTTTTTATCAGGTTAGCCGTCCTGGGGGACTCACTGTTGTCGTGCCATCCACATCCCAGCTGGTCAAGTTAGAACGGTCGAAGACTTCATGGTCAGCTCTCAAAGGAAGGCAGGGGCAGTCCATAGGCATTTACCGCCATCCAAGGAGGCTTCCATAATTGCAGAGCCGATACATTGTGTTCTGGTACTGGGCTCACCCAAGTAATCGCCACGTCCTGCACATGGCACTGCAACAACTTTAATATACACTATTGGAGCTGGAAATACCACGGCTGCTCACACCAGACTTGCCCTCCAATAGACCCGCGTTAAAGGGTTTAAAGTGTACTCATTCCAATTACGGGGCCTTCCTTAGATGTGGTAGCCGTTTCTCATGCTCCCGCTCTGGAATCGAACCCTGATTCCCCTTTATCAGTCACAAACATTGTAGGCATGTCACGTACCATCAACATTTGACAGGGCAGACATTTGAAAGATGCGTTGCCGGCACATAAGGCCATGCGATCAGCACAAAGTTATCCAGAGTCACCAGTGGGAACGCCGCACCCTGCGAAGGGCAACGACCATTGGTTTTGAACTAATAAAAGTGCTCTTTCCATGAGGGTTAGAGCTTGGTAAGCATGTATTAGCTCTAGAATTGCCACAGTTATCCAAGTAAGATCGTGTTATCTAAGGAACATCGACTGATTTAATGAGCCATTCAGTTTCACCGTGAGACAGTGTGAAGACATGCATGGCTTAATCTTTGAGACAAGCATATGACTACTGGCAGGATCAACCAGATATCTATCAGACAGGACAGATGGACTATTCACGCACATTCATGCCAAGATTAGCAATCGCCCAGCACACTCTCTCGAAACCCGATGATACATGCAAAACCACTGGACGCCTACCGATGAGCTACCAAGCTATGCCGGCAGGACTGACCAAAAAGCTATACCAGCTTACTGACTGCAGCCCACTGCTCATCGAGAGAGAGAGAGAGAGAGAGAGAGAGAGAGAGAGAGAGAGAGAGAGAGAGAGAGAGAGAGAGAGAGAGAGAGAGAGAGAGAGAGAGAGAGAGAGAGAGAGAGAGAGAGAGAGAGAGCGCTTATCGAGACTTTGTTGAACGGTCGTATAAATTTGCTCTTTCGCCCGCTCAAACCACGACTCTGGCTTCACGATGTGGTGACATTTTTGAAATGACTGCCTCGCTAACATGCGTAGGCCGGGAAGATTCCAACTGGGTGCACCTCACATAGCCATCCGAGACAACGAACGCAAGACGCGGGGCTGATCTTGCAAACCAGACCAGCCCTCACAGAATTATTTGCAACATGTTACTCAATTACAGCACTAAAAGAATTCTTTCCAACTTGTACCCAATTATATCACTAAAATAATTCTTTCCAACGTGTAATTCAATTATATCACTAAAATAATTCTTTCCAACATGTAATTCAATTATATCACTAAAATAATTCTTTCCAACGTGTAACTCAATTATCCCCGGGAATAACCCGGTCAACAAATGCCCGCAGAAGTTGGATGTGTTGGCCTAACGGCGCATGAACACAGCTCTGCTGTAAACAGGCACAACGCAGTCACATCTGAAAAAAAAAATCCGGATGAACGCAGAAGAAGAGAAGATATCACTAAAATAATTCTTTCCAACGTGTAACTCAATTATATCACTAAAATAATTCTTTCCAACGTGTAACTCAATTATGTCACTAAATAATTCTTTCCAACGTGTAATTCAATTATATCACTAAAATAATTCTTTCCAACGTGCAATTCAATTATATCACTAAAATAATTCTTTCCAACGTGTAACTCAATTATATCACTAAAATAATTCTTTCCAACGTGTAACTCAATTATATCACTAAAATAATTCTTTCCAACGTGTAATTCAATTATATCACTAAAATAATTCTTTCCAACGTGTAATTCAATTATATCACTAAAATAATTCTTTCCAACGTGTAATTCAATTATATCACTAAAATAATTCTTTCCAACGTGTAATTCAATTATATCACTAAAATAATTCTTTCCAACGTGTAATTCAATTATATCACTAAAATAATTCTTTCCAACGTGTAATTCAATTATATCACTAAAACAATTCTTTCCAACATGTGTTACCTACAAATAATACTAAAACAATTTTTTCCAATATATGTTACTCACAAATAACACAAAGAGAATTCTTTCCTAAATGTGTTACCCACAAATAACACTAAAACAATTCTTTACAGCCTTTGTTACCCACAAATAACACTAAAATAATTCTTTCCAACATGTTACCTACAAATAACACTAAAACAATTCTTTCCAATATGTGTTACAAACAAATAACACTATGAGAATTCTTTCTAACATGTGCTGCCCACAAATAACACTAAAACAATTCTTTCCACCATGTGTTACCCACAAATAACACTAAAAGCATTCTTTCCTAAACGTGTTACCCAGAAATAACACTAAAAGAATTCTTTCCAACATGCTACATACATCTATCGCTAAAAGAATTCTTTCAAACACACACTACTCACATATAACCCCAGCCAGTACAGAGTGCACAAGAATGAGAATGGGCAAGAAGTACAGTGCAGCATAAATAGACCGAGAGCCCTGGCAAGCAGCAAACTTGTATGAGATGAAGGGTCGCAGCAACATCATGAACACCAGGCTCAGTGTGTAGTATATCATGACAACAGTGTACCTGCAAATAATACACATTGCTGAATTACATACAGCCAGGGCAAATCAAGGTTGTCATGGCAGCGTAGTGGTTAGCATGCTTGCCTACCGGTCAGTTGGAGATAGGTTCAAATGCATATTTGGTGGCTTTAAAAAAAAATTGACCACAGGTGACCGGTGTGATACTGACCATATCACCCACCGAGTGCTGATTGATCCATAAAAATATCGGTTTAGCACCATATGCCCAACGCTCCTTAAGGCATGTTAAAGAGTACTTGACTTTACTACAGATATTGCCGTTTGGGTGTGAAATGTCAGGCCTTCAAACATTCTATGCCACAGCATCTGAGGTGGGGTGTCCAGTTCCTTCCCCGTCACCATTATTTCCAGGCAACTGCCACATTCTGAAAACTGTCTCATATCCATTTTTATGAGGCTGGGTGAACCCCAGAACCATACTGTTGAAATCTGTTTATCTTATTGTCAGCACACATTTCCGGCATGTTCTCTACTATAAGACACATGCTAATCATGCTATACACATGGATGAGTCCATAACAAGGCAGCTCTTCACTACAGATAAGCAGCCATTATATACATTTTCATGTCCAGTTGTTCACGTAGTTGTATCAGTGTATGTTTGTTGTTTGTGTGCTGATGAAGGCTTCAGCCACAATGTCCAATTTGTCACTTGTGATTGTGTTTTAGTAAAGCTAACCAATTCTACTTCTTGTTGATTCACTCATTGCACAATCAATTTGCAATTTTCATGTGCATCTCAACAGCCTGCTGGATTTGTTTTTCTACACATCATTTGTATTCTTTGCATTTTCCCACAGAAGCAACATTTCGGCAGCTATCAGATATTTCTTGGCTTGTCTGCTACTTGTCCAGCTCTCACAAGCATGCAACATTGTGGACTCTATCAATCAGGTGGCATCTCCACAATGAAGGTTGGCTGCAATGGATCTCCAACACTGTCTGTCTCTCACCAAGATTTTGCATTCTGTCAGATTGCTGTTCGTCCATCGCTTGATGTTATCTTCCCACTTGTATCATTGTCTACCTCTTGCTTGCTTGCCTTCAACCCTACCCTCCAGTATGGTTTTTATAAGAGTGTTATGTCTTTTAATGAGGTTGAAATGTTTCACCTGCTTCTTTAAAAATTTTTTTCATCAACTCTCTTTTCATTCCTAGTTTTTCTAGAACCTCTGTAATTGACTGTTTTTGTTTTTTCATGAAATACAACATATTCTCCTGTATATCCACATCTCCAGGGCCTCTCTTTGACTTTCTAATTGCTTGTAGACTTTATACAGCACTCTGTTTCTCACCGCAACTGACAGTATTTTATTTGCAGGTATGTTTATTATCTAGTATTTAGGCATATGGATAACATCAGATGGAAGATGCATCACAGAGATAAATACTAGAATAGGACAAGCAAAAACTGCAGTCTATCAAATGAAGAACGTTTTGTGCAATTGTAACATACGGCTGCAAATCCTGGACAATTTGACAATTAGTAAACAAGCAAAAAAATCCCTTGGAGATTTGGTTTTAAAGAAGAAAGCTGAAAATTCATTGGACAGCCAAAATGAGCAATCTGGACATTTTGAGGGAAGCTAAGTCGCAAGGACAACTTATCACAAACATCAGAAAGATGCAGTTATCATTTTTAGCCACATTATGAGAAGTTAAAAACTGGAACATCATGATTTTGTGATAAGCTGTCTTTGCAAAGATTTGTGGAAAGAGATAAAGAAAGACAGCATGAGAAGATTCTTGACAGTCATGTGTCATGGCACAGAAGGGAGTCAACACACGAATTGATCCATTACGTCGGAGATCGTAATTTGTGGAAAAGCATGACCGCCAAGTTAGCCAGCAATGCACTGAATGGCGATGATGATGATGTTTATTATCTTAGGACTGGGTAAATTAAATTCCTATTGTCTTCTTCTTTCCCCTTTGTCCCACATAGAGGCAGAGGTCATCACCCAACACACTCCAAGTCTTTCTACCCGTAGCTATCCCAAGGGCTCTATCCATGTCTTGCTCATATTTCACTTTTCTGTCTCCACTTCTCTTCTCCATGTGTTTCTAGAACTTCTTCTAAATATTTTATGACTTCCTCTATTCTTTTTGCCCCGTGGATTCCTGACAAAGACCCTTCTAACTATACTATTCTCAGGTTTTCTCAGTGTATGTTCTATCCAGCGCCAGTAGATGGAATTAAAATCCACCAATTTCTTACAGTAGCTGTTCTAGGACAGTGGTTACTAGGCATAATTATTCACTGAGTTTATACATCACAATGAAAGGATGGATTGATTTCCCAACAAAAATGACTCACAACTCAGCCTTTTCAAATGGGTAGCAGAAATGTTTATAATTTTCTTGTAATTGTTAGGAAAGAAGGGAGGTGAGAAATAATATTTTTTTTTTGTGCTCGCTTTGAACTCAAGTGTAGTCCACACACACTACTTCTAGTAGTGATGGACTGAATTTTGTGTGTGGATTAGCTTTCCCTATTAACAGTGTCCCTCGCCATCAGAACCCACTCCAATTTCAGAGGTACTTGTAATTTACCTCCCCAAGTCAAGGATGATAGGTCAACATTTTAGTCCAGCTGAAGGGGTTGAACCCCTAACCTCGGGATCAGCACACCGGATGTTTAAGAACACGCGTTTTTATCCATTCGGCCATGCTGACCTACAGAAATAATATGATAACCTGCCTTTTTAGGTCTTGACCTAGTATAAATGAAGATGCAACACTTCATAAAAACACAGCAGTGTCTGCCACGGCATCACCGTTACTTAGTGTCTTACAATGCATGAAAAATATCTTTATAAAAACATACAAATGACATCATTCAAGAAAAAAAATGTCATAATGGGTGTACAATTTTATGTGTTCAGTAAACAGAATTAATAATTACATAATGCAATAACATACACGGGACAAGCAGTGTCTTACAAAGAATAAACAATTTCCAGCATTGAGTAGTCATAACTGATGACTGAAAAATATTTTGTAAGGCATAAGGAATATCTTACAAGAGATAAACAATATCTTACAAGACATAAACAATGTCTTACAAGAGACAAACAGTGTCTTACAAGAGATAAACAATGTCTTACAAGAGATAAACAATGTCTTACAAGAGATAAACAATGCCTTACAAGAGATAAACAATGCCTTACAAGAGATCAACAATATCTTACAAGAGACAAACAGTGTCTTACAAGAGATAAACAGTGTCTTACAAGAGATAAACAGTGTCTTACAAGAGATAAACAGTGTCTTACAAGAGATAAACAGTGTCTTACAAGAGATAAACAATGTCTTACAAGAGATAAACAATGTCTTACAAGAGATAAACAGTGTCTTACAAGAGATAAACAATGTCTTACAAGAGATAAACAATGTCTTACAAGAGATAAACAATGTCTTACAAGAGATAAACAGTGTCTTACAAGAGATAAACAGTGTCTTACAAGACATAAACAATATCTTATAGGGGTTAAATAATTTCCTGTGTTAAGCAGGCATGATTAATGATTGAGTAATATTTTACAGAGTATAAACAAATGTAATTAATGATTGAGTAATATTTTACAGAGTATAAACAATGTTTTACAAGAGATAAACAATGCCTTACATGGGATAAACAAAATCTTACAAGGCATAAACAATGACTTACAAGGGATAAACAATGACTTACAAGGGATAAACAATGACTTACATGGGATAAACAATGTCTTACAAGAGATAAACAGTGTCTTACAAGAGATAAACAATGTCTTACAAGACATAATTAATGTCTTACAAGAGACAAACAGTGTCTTACAAGAGACAAACAGTGTCTTACAAGAGATAAACAAGGTCTTACAAGAGATAAACAATGTCTTACCAGACATAAACAATATCTTACAAGACATAAACAATGTCTTACAAGAGACAAACGGTGTCTTACAAGAGATAAACAGTGTCTTACAAGAGATATACAGTGTCTTACAAGAGATATACAGTGTCTTACAAGAGATAAACAATGTCTTACAAGAGATAAACAATGTCTTACAAGAGATAAACATTATCTTACAAGAGACAAACAGTGTCTTACAAGAGATAATCAATGTCTTACAAGAGATAAACAGTGTCTTACAAGAGATAAACAATGTCTTACAAGAGATAAACAGTGTCTTACAAGAGATAAACAGTGTCTTACAAGAGATAAACAATGTCTTACAAGAGATAAACAATGTCTTACAAGAGATAACAATGTCTTACAAGAGATAAACAATGTCTTACAAGAGATAAACAATGTCTTACAAGAGATAAACAATGTCTTACAAGAGATAAACAATGTCTTACAAGAGATAAACAATGTCTTACAAGAGATAAACAATGTCTTACAAGAGATAAACAATGTCTTACAAGAGATAAACAATGTCTTACAAGAGATAAACAATGTCTTACAAGAGATAAACAATGTCTTACAAGAGATAAACAGTGTCTTACAAGAGATACAGTGTCTTACAAGAGACAAACAGTGTCTTACAAGAGATAAACAATGTCTTACAAGAGACAAACAGTGTCTTACAAGAGATAAACAATGTCTTACAAGAGATAAAAATATCTTACACGAGATAAACAATATCTTACAAGAGATAAACAATGTCTTACAAGAGATAAACAATGTCTTACAAGAGATAAACAATGTCTTACAAGAGATAAACAATGTCTTACAAGAGATAAACAATGTCTTACAAGAGATAAACAATATCTTACAAGAGATAAACAATGTCTTACAAGAGATAAACAATGTCTTACAAGAGATAAACAATGTCTTACAAGAGATAAACAATGTCTTACAAGAGACAAACAGTGTCTTACAAGAGACAAACAGTGTCTTACAAGAGAACAGTGTCTTACAAGAGACAAACAGTGTCTTACAAGAGATAAACAATGTCTTACAAGAGATAAACAGTGTCTTACAAGAGATAAACAATGTCTTACAAGAGATAAACAATGTCTTACAAGAGATAAACAATGTCTTACAAGAGATAAACAATGTCTTACAAGAGATAAACAATGTCTTACAAGAGATAAACAATGTCTTACAAGAGATAAACAATGTCTGACAAAAGATAAACAATATCTTACAAGACATAAACAATGTCTTACAAGAGATAAACAGTGTCTTACAAGAGATAAACAATGTCTTACAAGAGATAAACAGTGTCTTACAAGAGATAAACAATGTCTTACAAGAGATAAACAGTGTCTTACAAGAGATAAACAATGTCTTACAAGAGATAAACAATGTCTTACAAGAGATAAACAATGTCTTACAAGAGATAAACAATATCTTACAAGAAACAAACAGTGTCTTACAAGAGACAAACTGTGTCTTACAAGAGATAAACAATGTCTTACAAGAGATAAACAGTGTCTTACAAGAGATAAACAATGTCTTACAAGAGATAAACAATGTCTTACAAGAGATAAACAGTGTCTTACAAGAGATAAACAGTGTCTTACAAGAGACAAACAATGTCTTACAAGAGATAAACAATGTCTTACAAGAGATAAACAGTGTCTTACAAGAGATAAACAGTGTCTTACAAGAGATAAACAATGTCTTACAAGAGATAAACAATGTCTTACAAGAGATAAACAGTGTCTTACAAGAGATAAACAATGTCTTACAAGAGATAAACAATGTCTTACAAGAGATAAACAGTGTCTTACAAGAGATAAACAGTGTCTTGCAAGAGACAAACAGTGTCTTAAAAGGCATAAACAATATCTTATAGGGGTTAAATAATTTCCTGTGTTAAGCAGGCATGATTAATGATTGAGTAATATTTTACAGAGTATAAACAAATGTAATTAATGATTGAGTAATATTTTGCAGAGTATAAACAATGTTTTACAAGAGATAAACAATGCCTTACATGGGATAAACAAAATCTTACAAGGCATAAACAATGACTTACAAGGGATAAAACAATGACTTACAAGAGATAAACAATGTCTTACAAGAGATAAACAATGTCTTACAAAGGATAAACAATGTCTTACAAGAGATAAACAATGTCTTACAAGAGATAAACAATGTCTTACAAGAGATAAACAATGTCTTACAAGAGATAAACAATGTCTTACAAGAGATAAACAATGTCTTACAAGAGATAAACAATGTCTTACAAGAGATAAACAATGTCTTACAAGAGATAAAACAATGTCTTACAAGAGATAAACAATGTCTTACAAGAGATAAACAATGTCTTACAAGAGATAAACAATGTCTTACAAGAGATAAACAATGTCTTACAAGAGATAAACAATGTCTTACAAGAGATAAAAAATGTCTTACAAGAGATTAAAAAATGTCTTACAAGAGATAAACAATGTCTTACAAGAGATAAACAATGTCTTACAAGAGATAAACAATGTCTTACAAGAGATAAACAATGTCTTACAAGAGATAAATAATGTCTTACAAGAGATAAACAATGACTTGCAAGGCATAAACAATGACTTACAAGGGATAAACAATAACTTACGTGGCATAAACAATGACTTGCAAGGGATAAACAATGACTTACAAGGGATAAACAATGACTTACAAGGGATAAAAAATGACTTACAAGGGACAAACAATGACTTACAAGGGATAAACAATGACTTACATGGCATAAACAATGACTTGCAAGGGATAAACAATGACTTACAAGGGATAAACAATGACTTACAAGGTATAAACAATGATTTACGTGGCATAAACAATGACTTACAAGGGATAAACAATGACTTACAAGGGATAAACAATGACTTACAAGGGATAAACAATGACTTAAAGGCATAAACAATGACTTACAAGGCATAAACAATGACTTACAAGGCATAAACAATGACTTACAAGGAATAAACAATGTCTTACAAGAGATAAACAATGACTTACAAGGGATAAACAATCTCCTGGGTGCAGTAGACTGTGTTGTAGTAGTTTGGTGAAGGGTTGAAGAACAGCGTGTACCAGTCACTGAACTGGTTCACAGGGCACGACCTGATTTTCACCTGACCTACGGGATCTGACAGGAACAACGTTAACCAGGCTGCTAGCACTGTTTCAATGAATGCCGACAAATGAAGTAAAAGTACTGTTCTGGAAAGAAAAGAAACACAATGTTAGTACCATTTTAGGTAGAAGAGACAGTAACACCATGTACCCTTGTAAGTATAGAAAAAAATAAAACACACAACTATTTATCTCCGTCATTGTATATCTGTCAATAAGCATGGGTGATCAAGGTTTGCCATCTCACACAGTAACCAGAATCTTGGATACAGTCTGTTTTTAGCTTCACAAGGGTAAAATGTCAAAGGATAAAATGAGTGTTGCAGTCTTCAATCAATGAAGTGCCATGTCCATTATGAAAGTTGGCTGCCAACCAACACTTTTGTCTCTTGAATTGGTGATAAACTTTGGCATACTGTAATTCATCTCGTTGTTACTTTACAACTTATCAGTCATTAGTTGTTCGTCACAGTTCCAATTCTACGACAAAGGGTCATTCCATAATGTTCCGTTCTTATGCTAGTGAATATCACACAAAATGCTCCCCACTGTCCCATATGAAAAGTGTAACAGACTGCAGTCCCGACAAACCAACAGCATGCACAGACATACATGCATAATGCCACTGCCAGAATGCCAGCACAACTGTCCGCTACTAAAATTACAGTTCATCATCGATAGAAGCGGCAGTCACTAGAAAACTAGCAGTTGCACACACATTACAGCATAAGGCAAAACCAGCTAGTTCAGCAGCTAGCTGTCTGCCATTTTTCTGAACATGCAGCTCACAATACAAAAAACCACGGACAGATGCAAATACACTCCACATGAAATTCACAGCGTTGCTCCCTCCACAGAATGAACTCAGTAGATGGGTGACAAAACCATACTTTATCACTTTCTACTTACTCACCTGCCTTTGACTTCTAGTATAGTTTTTATAACAGAATCACTTGGGCATTGGATTGGAATCTGTAGCGAATGAAATGTCTAAACTTGTGGAGCAAACATTGCCACCCTAGGAACCAGCCAGCTCATAGTGCTATGTTGAGTCATGACCTGGTTAGATCCTAATGTCTCTCTCTGCAATTATGAACTTTCAATGTGGCCTTGCACACCTTGCTTATTTCTGGACTTAGGAGGAAGGAGAGCTCTGCAGCACAATCCATATGGAGACAGCACTTTGCTACCACAACTGTGTCATGTCTTTTAATGTGGCCTAAATATTTTTCAATTTCTTCATCACCTCTATTTTCATTATGATTTCTAGGAATTTCATGTTCACTTGTTTCCATGAAACCTATTCTTCTGAATGCTTAGCTAGTACTTGAAATTAAATTCAGATACAACTCAAAAAGGACAAAATGTTTTAACTGAAAAATTAAAAGAATCATGTGGAACAACATTGTAGTTAGTTTGACATGCTTTTATTTGACAGATTTCCCCATAAGCATTTCTTGTGAGCTTGAGCCTAAAAGCATTATACAAGACTTGTCTGTTGAAGTACCCCCAACTTTTGAACTGGTCAGCAACTTCTAAAAGATTCAGTTTTTCTGGTATAATCACAAGATTTCGTAATCTAATCAAAATTATGGGAGTTATTTATGAAGAAATTAAACAACAAAAATGTGTATTTCTATTCTTCAATTACAATTATTACTGGCATAAATAAACTTGCTTCATTACATATGGAATGCTTTTTCATCTGTCTATAGTGGCTTGCATTGTGTTCATGGTGTGTAGCCAGTCACTGAACTAGTTGGTTTGCCTGTTGATGTATTGCGTATGCAACTGCTTATTTTTCTAGTAAATGCTGCTTCCATTGACGATAAACTGTAATTCTAGTGGTAGACTGCTGAGTTGGCATTCTGGCAGCAACCTTATGCAAGCAAGCATGTACGTGTTGTTTGTTTTGTTGGGACTGCGTGTGTTCCACTTTTCACATGGGACAGTGAGGAGTATATTGTGTGATATTTGCTGGCCCAGGAATGCAGCATGAAGGGAAGTTGGAACTGTGACTAACGACCTTTGCAAAAGAACATAGACTTTCTGACTCTTGCCTGCCAGAAGTGCTGAGGCTCTGTTATTTCTTACTTTCACTGTTCATGGAATACTCAAGTCTTCTGCCAGTACTATGAATTACTGTAGAATGAAGTAAGTTTACTTTAACCTCGATAGATGTATTGAAACAAAGAAAAATGTAATAGGCAAAGAAATGAGACATAAAATACAAATCAAAGGGGAAATTATGAGAATAAAGAATGGAAACCACTTACTTTTTAGGCCGGGACAACAAATCAATGAAGCCCCAGTGTAAGACCAGTGAAACAAGTGCCATAAATCCAAGGTACAGCCAGTCATAAAATATCGGCGCACCATTACATCTCTGACAGACAGACTGTGAATCTGGCATGTAGCCTCTGGCACAAGGCTGCAATTATTTCAGAAAACAAAATTCATTACATCCATACCATGCAGTAAATCATAATCTGCCATGACATCATCACGCAAACTGTACCTAAATTTTAAGCATTTCACTTTTTTTACTGGTTGTATGGTGATTTGTATCACAAGTGTGAAGAGTTAACTTTGCAACGATGAGGGTTGCCCTATATCCTTACTGTTTGTCACAGCAAGGCAAAACAGGAGCTTTGTAAGTATCTTTCATGGTTTTTATAGACCCTCATGCACAATCTGTGAAATATGTCCACGTTGTTCGCAACTGATAAATGACCATCAAGAGGCCGGAACTGAACTAACAGTGGATCTCAGAGCCAGAGGACATTTAGAGATGCAATTACCAGAAACTGCAAAATAGCAAAAACTCAAAGCTTTCAAATCATGAATTCTTTCCAATTTCTTCATATCCCTTTCTACACGTCTTTACCCCATCAACTCATACTCGTCTTATTTTAACATAGAATTTGATGGAATGCCACTTGAAATCGTATAGATGAGTGAGCTTTTCCAACCATAAAACATTTCAAAAGTGATCTCTCACCCCACCTTCCAATATCAATATATCATTTGCTAACATGCTGTTGATGTGAATGTAAGCATGCATGCACTTGTGAAATTCTGTGTGTATGGGGTTGAGTGGTCCCAAGGTATGGTGTCCGCCTCGAGTGCTGGAGGTCCCGGCTTCAAGCCCTGGTGAATACCGGGATTTTTTCACGTAGACTTCAAGTAATAAAATTTCCCCTGGCCTCTGGGTAGTGAGATCATACACCCGTGTAAATTGTTGCGCACGTAAAAAATTCCTTGGCAGTTGGAAATCGAAAAAGAATAGCCTAACGGCGCTGCCTGGGCAAAATTTCGAGTTAAAAATCTACCCAAAAGTATTTCAGGATCCTTGCTGATGCTACGGAGTTCGTGCATTGAGCTGAGTTTCTCCAGACTCAGGTTTGAGTTAGGAGGAAAACGGAGCACTTATGGGTTAAACACGTGTGCCGTGATGTTGATCCAATGACTAAACTAATTCTGTGCCCCTGACATTTGTGACAGTAGATAAATGTACCTTTTGCTTTATAATGACAATGACCCTAATTTTAAAAAACTGCCTTTGCTTGCCTTATTCTGCTCTTAATCTCTGTTGTACATCTTCCATCTGAAGTTATAAATGCCCCTGGGTATTTAAAATTATCCACTTGGTTAAGGGTTAAGAATTTTCCCTTTTATTTCTATGTCACATTTTGGTGTCACCCTTAATATTATACAATAAAAATTCAGCATAGCCCACAGAACACTCATTAAAATGACACAAAACAAAACAACAAACTTACACCACAATTGACTTCACCAGGCATACGCCCACAGTATCTCCCAGGACAAACATCTTTTGCTGGAAGAAGGAATTTTTAAAAATGTTGGATACTGAGCAAAACTCATCATCAAAGCTGCTTACACACACAGAAACTGAAGACTTGGACAATTACAGTGACACTTCCACTGAATATAATATGACATTCAATTACGGACAATGAACAAAGAGTAGAAAGCAAATGGTGGCCACAGTAGAGATGTAATTTCTCCATTGAATGCTAAGGATTCCTATGATTATTAAGACCAATGTCTTTCTGGAGAAAATGCTGGAAGATAGAGTGGCATACACCACTGACACAATGTGAATAATGGAAGATAAATTGTGTGCTTGTAGTGTACTGGAAATGACCGGACACACTTAAGCTAATGACAGCAGCATACAACATCCCAATAGCTTTTACACTCATGTTTCTTATCTCGTCTTCATTTAATTTTGGAATTTTGCAGTTACAGAAATTTAAAGGTTTGCATATTTCATTGTGTTTGCTTATCCCCCTCATTTTTCTGAGTGTTTCACAACCTTAAGATTCTAAATTGCCGTTCCCTTGACCATTTTCAAGGTCTCCTATGACCCCAGCATACTGATCAGCAATAGACTATACACAAAGAACTCACATGCTACATTGAAACTATGTATGCATTGCTCAAGCACTGCTTATATTAAGCTACTCACCTTTCGTAAAAGGATATGGAACAATCTGGCCAGACATCTGATCTGATTCACAGTGCGTTGAACAAAACAAGAAGAACAGAACCATTAGCAGGAGGGCTTTCATAACTGTGGCCATGGTACAATCTTGTCAAATCCTCGAAGCTTCAGACCAGTTGGGTGGACAGCTGAATTTTAAATTCTGTGACTCATCTTTTTGTTTTAAATTGTATTACTTGGCAGCATTGTTTATTACTAAATTGTCTGCTTTAGGCATAATAGCTGGGATCAGTAGTTTCAACACATAAAATACAATTCCTTTCATGCAAACTCAGTTTCCTAGACCTAGAGAAAACAAAGTAATTTATTTAGCAAACCTCATACAAATATCACAGCCTGGGATTCTGAGGCATAGCAAAAACATTTTTTCCCTTCAAATTTTCATTTTCTCTTCATTGTTCTCATTGTTCATCTTGTCATTCTTCTCATCCCGTTCTTATGCCTTAATACTGTCATTGGATGTCTTCTCCAAGTGAACAGAAGAAGAAGAAGAGGATGTCTTCTCCATGATTATATGTAGTGTTTTGTGTATGTATTTGCCGATGAAGGCTAGTCGCTGCAACGTCCTGTATTTTTCATAATTCTGTTAAGTAAAGCTGCATTACTTTGGGTTATTTTATATTGTTTACAAATACATCTAAGGTTATCAGCACTCAAAGTGCTACTCCCAGTACACTGAGAGGTACCATACACACTAATGTATATGACAACAACTGAAAACTACAAATCTTCTTCTGTCTGATATCTCCCAGTGCAGCATAGACCATCAACCTACTCAAGCCATGCCCTCCTATCCTTGCTGTCTCCTGTAGCGTCTTCCATGCTCTCTGCATATAATTAATCTCAGTCTCTGATTCTCTTCTTCCTGTGTTTTGGTCTCCCTATATTTCTTTTGCTCCAGGACGTGATGATTCCTTGGGTAAGCACAGTAACAGAGCGCTATGTGTTGGTTCTGCGATTATTGGAAGCCTCCTTGGATGATGGGAATGCTCATGGTCTGCCCCTGCCTTCCTGTGTCGGTTATGGGATGGGTGGGGGATGTATGTGTGGGTGGAGAAATGTGTGTGGGTGAGGGATTAGTGGGTGGGTGGCAACATGTATGTTTGCCTGAGTCTGTGTGAGTGCGTGGAGGTGGGTGGGGGTGTGGTGGGTGGAGGACGTGTGGGTGGCTGCGGGGTGTGAGGGAGGATGGGGGATGTGTCTCACAACATTGCAATATGCACTGTTTATGTTTACAACTTTCATTTGACAATTTGTCGCCCCCCCCCCCCCCCCCCCCCCCCCCCCAAGTGAATGTACCATGGGTAATATGTATTGTTTATGCTTACAAAATCCATTTGACAATGTTCTTTTTTTCCTTTATGTAAATGTAACAAGCACATTTGATGAATGAAAGATGAGTGATCGAAAGGGCCGAATGTAAGACGGGCCTGCGTGCCCAATTTGTTACCCTTTTAAAATAAAGTTTGTTTGTTTGTTCGTTCGTTCATTCCCTTGAGGGCTGACCGGGATGTAATTGGCTGTTCTAAAAGGGGCACTGGGATGGGGGATAACATCAAACGTCCTACGAAACCCCCGGAAAGGTTAACCCAGTCAACAAATGCCCACAGAAGTTGTATGTGTCGGCCTAACAGCGCAAGAGCCCAGCTCTGCTGTCAACAGTCAAAATGCAATCATGTCCGAAAAAACTGTCCGGATGAACGTAGAAGAAGATTTCTTTTGCTCTGTGGATTCCAGAGGAAGATCTTTCTAGTGATACTATTGATTGGCTTTCTTAACGGGTGACTCATCCAGGACCAGCATCGTTTCCTCATCTCTTGGACTAGTTTCACTGGAAGTTCGTTAGTTCACGTTATGAATGAGATCCATTTGGTGATATTGTTTAAATCATTTTATTCATATTCAATGCAGGCACCAATGATTGAGTGTTTGCAGTTTATTAGTTATTGTTCTAGTTTTCTCCATGTTCCTGACCCATGTAGAAGAGTGATTTGATGCTAGAATTAAATATTCTACATTTGGTTCTAGATTTAATTTCCTTTCATTTCCACAAATGTTCTGGTGCTCTTAAAATGCACCTATAGCTTTTTGCATGTTAATATCTCTATCTATGACTATGGTTATGTGTTTCCCCAGCTTTTTCTACACTCAATCCATCAACCAGTTCCATCTCCATAATGAAGACTGGCTGCAATGAATCTCCAACACTGTCTGTCTCACGCCTTGATTGTACATTCTGTCAGATTGATGTTCGTCCATCTCTTCATGTTACCTTCCCACTTGTATCATTGTCTGTCTCTTGCCCTCCAGTATGGTTTTTATAAGAGTGTTATGTCTTGTAAGGTTCTTCCATTGCGCAGGTAGACTTTTGCAAGATGAAAAACATACTGATCAACAAAAGAGTGTTGAGATGCTACATAGAACCTATACTTTTTTATGGATGTGGAGCGTGGACAATAAGCAGTCATGCTTATAAACAGCTAATGGCTGTGGAAATGTGGTTTCTGAGGAAAATGCAAAGAATACCATGGACAGATAGAAAAACCAACGAACAAGTCCTTCAAGAAACAAATGAAGATTGTAAACTGATTAGAGTCATTAGACATAGACAGTCAAAATTTTTTGGGCATGTTATGAGAAGAAATGAATTGGAGAACTTGGTGACAACTGGCAAGATTGAAGGGAAGAGACCAAGGGGAAGATCTAGAAGCAAATACCTGGATGGCTTGGCCACATGGCATGGTCAAGACAGGAACACAGAGCTGATCCACGAATCTGGTGATCGAGTGAGATGGCAGAACATGACCGCCCACACTAACCGGCTTGGCACATGATGGATGGATGTCTTGTAACGTGGCCAAAATATTTCACTTGTCTATTTTTAAAATTTCTTTCATCAACTCTCTTTACATTCCCAGTTTTTCTTTTGTTGTTGCAGTCAACATCAGCATTTTTCAGCTGCTGTTGATGTACTAGGCAAGATTACGCACAGTAGTTTGCCATTGGTTTCTGAGCGGCCAGCTCACATACCCCGTAAGTTACCAACACGGCGAGAACCATTGCCAATTCTCACGCAGATTACGTTACTCACGAGAAATACAAGATTACGGAGAAAGATGTTAACCCCTAGGCCAGGGAGGATTTTCTAGACCTATATAGTATATTTGATCGTTTTTGTTTTTTCATGAAATACTACATATTCTTCTGTATATCCACTACATATTCTTCTGTATATCCATACTGCTACCTGTTTGAAACCAGTACAAAACTACAAAATATTTTAAAAATTATATATTACATATATGTAAACAATATATAATCAATAATGATGCATTTCCTATTTTTATTTACATTTACTGTATTATTTAACAAGGATATTTATTGGATTATTTGACAACCATTATGAGGCATTATGATTATGTGTGATGATCATGACATGACGATGGCGATCTTAAGAAATGGTTTCCCTTCTGATAAATAAATTAACTGTCAAACTGTCATTTACTTTTACTGCCAATATAGTACTTTGCGGTGTAACTGTAAGTGTATCATCTGTATGGCAGAGGGGTCTTGAACCTGAGGAATTAATTTTTATTAAAATTAAGGCCGCCTTCTTAATATGATAAATATAAAAACAAACGATCTTCTTAATTGATATCTTATATTAGCAATCAAAGCGAGGTACATATTTGACTTAAACTAAGTCAATGACTGAACGGTATTGACTATTAATTAAGTTAAAACGGAAATATTAACTACAGTAAGAATGATTGAATTCTGATAGCTGTTAACAATTCCATCTACAGAACACTGTTGACAAGTTTGGGTTCGTTTCCGTTCACGGTGTAACTGTAAAAATATACCCAACAAAACCACAACACAATTTCAAAAAATATCATCGCAGAAAAAGCCAAATGGTATGTTATATAATAAAAATTAATATAGTTATTAAAGATGCTGAAACAAATAATATTTAGTTGTGCTAGTGTTATGGAGAAAGCTTCAAATAAATCCATGTCTATTATATTGTGCTCTTGTCAAAATATAAAAACTTTTTTTTATATAGCCATGGCGGCATATGGCTAAATGTGCAAAAATTATGTTTTCGTGTTGTACATCAGTTCATTAAATAATGAATAAGATTATTAGGAAAGTACTAAATCTTCACCAATCATTCTTGAACAGTAATTTAAAATCTACTTTTAAATACCAGGTAACTCCCAGAAATAATACTTTGCACATACTATGGGACCAGTGGCGAAATTCAACATCTCAAATCTGCGAGCTGACATCAAACCAAACAACCAGACAGAAGAATGCTGTCACTATTGTCACCCAAGTGCTCAAATATATCACAAATGCCTCTAAATATGCAAACCACGTAAAAGATTTCAATAGGACAACAAAGAATAGCGGGTCATGGACATGTAGACATTCGCTGTCAAGGTTGTACCAAATCGTGACTGCAATATTGTTCACTTTTACAACAAATGGTCTGTATCTCAGCCTACCTTATCTGAACAGTTATCAGACAGTTGACGCTGCCTCCTCAACTGCTGCAAGCAGAAATTTTATTGCAGATATTGTTGCCAAGGCGATACCAGCTGTTGTGTTTATCGAGATTAAAGGAAGGTAATAAAATCTCTTCACATGTGAATGAGAGTATATTTCACGATGAAAGCAAAAATGCTTAGTAAAAGAGTATGTACTGTTTTTTTTTTTCTAGAGACGTTTACTCAGTTTTAGTTAGTTATTAACTTAGTCAACAGATTATTCTCACATTGAACTATTAGTCCCTAAGTGCACCTGTCCCCTCCTCAGTATCTCCCTCAGCGTATAGCCACTGACGGCACCAGTTAATTGTTGGTTGCCTATTCGTCTTTGCCTATTGTAACTGATTCACAAAGCATGCTGGCAAAGGTGAGGACTGGCTTGCTTCGTGCGGAATGGCATACATCGATTCAGAGGTCGCGGGTTGTGAGCATTCGCTGGATTTTTTCTCCAGGACACTCTGGTGTGGGGAAATGAACAGGCAGACACATTGGCTGGTACCGCATCATTAAGGGGTAATTTGATGTACGATAAGGTAGATGTGGTGAAGGCCCTCTGGGAGAATGTGATTAATGCAGAAGAACAGATGGGCTGTCATGGTCTAGAGAGAGAAGCAAGGAGGGGGGGGGGGGTGTCACAGGATCTGGTTGACAGTTGTCACTCAGAGGTAAAGCAAGACGGACATATAATCAGATTGCAATGGGCACCATTAGTATTGGAACTCTACTCTGGCTGTTGAAGATGACGACTGAGCGCTTATGAGAATGCCCCGAGTGCAGTGATGTCGGTTCTTGACTCAACCCATCTCAACTTTTCTTTAACTTCCCGTACGGCGTTCTAGTTTAGCTTGACACCGCTTAACTTGATGTTCTTGCAGTCTGATCAATGTTGCAGAATCACACAAGTCATGTACTCCCAGAGAGAGGTTCATGATGCCAACCTGGTCCATTGCCCGTCCTCTCCAACAGCAGTCAAACCCACAAACCTATCGGCACGTTCTATTCCTCTTACACTCACATGCCAGGGTACACAAATGACACAGATATTAGCCAGTGTTGACCTCCTCAGAGATTAAAACATTGCCCCCTGGCCCTGCCATCTTGATTTTCCTGAGCATACTTATGGAGTCGCTAAGAAAACATTCATGGATGGACGTATGTTTCCAGTCTCGCTATTGTATTTGTTGCTGTCATGACCTCCATGGTGAAACTGCTCGTAGTCACGACAAAAGCTCCACAGTCTTTGTTAACAATTCTCCGCCCTCCAACCTCGGCCACCAAACCCGTCTCACCAGTAGCGTAACGACACCGAATGTCTTGCGTGTAATTAACTAATAGAGGTACATATCTGTACAGAAGTTCATGTAAACATGCAGGGAATAAATTTAGATCCTTAATTTCAATAACTTCCTATAATCCATGCCGTGTGCCACAGATGATAAACTCTGTCAAAGTTTTCTGTCTTTATGCTGTCACTCATTCCCGACACCGATGTTTCGCCACGTCATGGTGTCGATCTGTCTAGCATCATCTCTCTTGGTCTCACCATTTTCCACCTTTCCAAGCTTCCCGTTGTGATGATACACTCCAGCTTTCCCCTTCTCATGACATGCACACAGAATGTGACATGCCTTCTTTTGATGCGAGTAATCAGTTCTTTTTGTAAGTTAACTCTAACATCAGCAGTAAAATAACCACCTGAGACAACATTGCAGTTATAGACATATCTATATTGCTATAAGGTATAGTTCATGAAAGAAGAAGTCGACCAGCACACAGATGGACATATATGTCAAGCTTGATTTATATTTCTGTGGTTGCTATAAGGTATATTTCATGGAAGAAGAAGTCGACCAGCACACAGATGGACATATGACAAATGCAGACATCATGGTTACGAGGACAGTGGCAGACTAGCCAAGGTGTTAGCTTGTCCGATGGCTAGTGGGTCCCGTGGGGACCTGTTAATGTGAGTCCTGTGGGGACCTGATAAAGTGGGCCCCCTTAAACAGACAATATGTTAATAATGTCAATGTTCTTATTAGTAGCCGTGTTTCCAGGTAGCCAATAATCTTAGAGCCAGTCAGCTACTGTATGAGGATGTATGAGGCAGGGGAAGGGGGAAGAGATCGAGAAACTTTTCGGCGGGCGTTGATGAGAGCGACGTTCTGCAGAGGACCTGCTGCATGATGGTTATTGTGAAGTCTATAACAACTTATAAGAGGAAAAACATGCACAGGAGAGCCCTACAGTCTGATTACCCAAATCAAGACAAGACAGTCATCATTGTTTAGTCAAGTTATGAAATGAGAGAGTGTGGAGGATATTGTAACAACCGGCTAGATCGAGGTTGTTCGAGACAGAAGTCCGCTGCCGGAGAACATACATCATAATTTGACAGAGTGGTTTAAAGACGATCAGTGGTAAAATTTAGAGGACATATGTTTGTGGAGGAACATGATCGTCCGCGCAGCTCGGTATGACGCATGATGATGACGAGTGCTGCTTCAGTGGTCTCCAACACATTTTTGGATCTCGCGTATACTCTTTTCGTCATGTGTCAGAATGTAGTCAGTAAGACAATAAAGGTGACAAAAAGCATCTCTGTCGCACTATTGGTCTGTTTTAAAAATGTATCTGTTAGTTTTTACCGCAAGAAGAACTCTTCATTTCATGCCTTTACTATGTTGCCCTTAGTAAGTATAACGACTTAGTAAGTTACTGATTGTCTGTGGGGTCCCGTGATGACTCAGCACTTTCCAAAATGACTCCATATTAATGCTGTGAAAATAATTTTCATAATCTACAAATCATAAATTGGCGACTTCGGTTCAAATCTTTGCTCTTTTATTATGTATAATGTGGCTTATTTCGTCAATGCAGGATCTATTAAGTCGGAAGCCTGCCTGTTCACCCTTTAGTTGTTTGTCAATGGCGTCTCTTAATCTCTTCAAATGGACCCTTCCTAACATTTCCCCAGAAACTGAGAGTAACATTAGTCCTATATTATTTTCGCACTCATGCAGGTCCCCTTTCTGTGGAAGCTTCACCAGATATCATTCTCTCTAATCTGCTGAAATGTATTCAGTCTCCCAGCCCCTTTTATATTTTCGCTCTCATGCAGGTCCCCTTTCTGTGTAAGCGTCACCAGATATCATTCTCTCTAATCTGCTGAAATGTATTCAGTCTCCCAGTACCTTTTATATTTTCTCACTCATGCAGGTCCCCTTTCTGTGTAAGCTTCTTAGATATCATTCTCTCTAATCTGCTGAAATGTATTCAGTCTCCCAGCCCCTTTTATATTTTCGCACTCATGCAGGTCCCCTTTCTGTGTAAGCTTCACCAGATATCATTCTCTCTAATCTGCTGAAATGTATTCAGTTTCCCAGCCCCTTTTATATGACTACAAGCGTATTGGGTACATGGTGTTAGTTCCATATTTTTATAGATCAATCGGTACTCTATGGGTGATGTGGTCACCATTTACTTCCTGGGATATTTCCTGGTATCCATTTTAGGATGGGTCAACCTGGGGTCCCAGGTCAATCAAAAACTAAATCCGCGTCGACAGGCCTCGAACTCATGACCACCGGCCCGGCAGGCTATTGTGCTAGCCACTGTGCTAGCCATTGTGAGTACATATTAATACCCGTGAATTCCCGGGAAGGTAACCCGGCCAACAAATGCCTGAAGAACTCGGATATGTCTGCCGAAAGGTTCAAATATCACAGCTCTGCTTTAAACAGGCACAACGCAATTACGTCTAAAAAAAAAATTCTGGACGAACGCAGAAAAAGAAGAAGATACTAGTAAATTTATTTCTTATTTTAGTTCAGTAACCTTAAGGGTTCTTCTTCTTCTTCTTCTTCTTCTTCTTCTTCTTCTTCTTCTTCTTCTTCTTCTTCTTCTTCTTCTTCTTCTTCTTCTTCTTCTTCTTCTTCTTCTTCTTCTTCTCCACCTCCTCCCCCCCCCCCTCTCTCTCTCTCTCTCTCTCTCTCTCTCTCTCTCTTTCTCTCTCTCTCTCTCTCCCCCCCCCCCCCCCGTTCCTCCCCCCAATATATTTTTTAAAAATTCTGCGCATGAACAGTCGCTGTACAGATGAAACTTAAGATAAGGCATTGAGATCCACTTCTAAATAATATTCTATCAATTCACAGACTGTATACATAGCTTATAATACGCGTTTTCTTTGAGTCCTCAGCTGATTTCAAACCCTTGACTAGCTATGTCGTGGAATTGTGAAACTGCATGTCACACTATCTCTTAAGTCACAGCAAAGGTTAATGGCAAACTACTGAACGTAAAATTGCCAAGTAAATCACAAACACCCCCTCCCCCCCCCCCCATCCCAAATTTCTGGGGTTGATTGCGACGTCGTGTAAAGGAAATACGACTAACTTAACTTTATCTCCGTCTATGGGTATCTACAGCCAAAATGAGCAATCTGGACGTTTTAATGGCAGCTGAGTCGCAAAAACTACTTATCATAAATATCCGAAATAGGCAGACATCGCTTTTTGGTCACTTTATGAGAAGACAAAAAGTAGGACATGTTGTGACAACCGGAAAGATTTGCGGAAAGAGAGATAGAGGAACAGTGTGAGAGGATTCTGGACAGTCTTATGCCATGACACAGAAGGGAGTGAACACATGAATTGATCCATGATGTCGTAGATGATAATTTGTAGAGATGCATGATCGCCCACGTCAATGGGTGATAATGGGTATCTAGTACAAAATCTCCTGGGATCGAAAGATCTATTGGACCTTATCTGACCTGTTCTTGTTCACAGGCACCCGAAAAGTGGCAAGCGAGTGACTCTAGCCAATGGGTCTGGGTTTATTGTTAGAAGTAACGGCCTCATCCTGACCAATGCTCATGTGGTGGCCAATAAACCCAAGGTGATTGTGAAGCTGCATGATGGCTGCACGTATGAGGGAACAGTCACAGCAGTGGACCCCGTTTGTGATCTGGCAACAGTGAAGATTGATTGTGAGGTCAGGTGGTCATTAGTGTCACCTTCATCGTGGTCGTCATCACCACCAACCTTATCATCATCATTAGTATGATCATCACTATAATGACCTAACCATCTGGTGAATGCGACCATATCGCGTCATAAGTCTCGTTCTCGTGTACTATTAGTTATATAGTATAATTTATACTCATCTCATCTCATCTCATATTGTCCCTCTTCTACCTTGCTGTGTCGAGGTGAAGTATAAACAGCGGGAGAGTGCCTGCTTATGGGCTTCATGTATCGATATTCCCATGGACTCTGTTATTCCCTGCGTCCATCGTTTACGTGGTCGGCCTCTCCCTCTGCTTCCCTCTGGTCTGTACATTATTGCTTGTTTTGGTATACTGTTGGTAACCTACTTGCATGGCCAAACCATTCGACTTGCTGCCTTCTAATAAAATCTAGTGCTGCTACAACCCTCACTTTAGTCCTGATTTCTTCATTTCTAATCTTATCTCTTCTTGATACATTGAGTATTCTTCTCAGGAATCTCATTTCTGTTGTTGTGATTTTTCTTTTCTCTTTTTCTGTCATTGTCCAGGTTTGGCATTGGTAACATAGAGTTGGTAGGAAGATTGTGTTGTAAAGTGCTTTCTTAATAGTTATTGATACATGTTTGTTCTTTAGTATTGGTACCATGTATCCCATGAGTTGGTTTGCCTTACTGCATCTATTTTTGATCTCGTCTTCTGATTTGCCATTTGATGATATTATACTTCCTGGCTACTTGAAACTCTTTACTTGTTTCAAGGGATGTTCGTTTATGTGAATCGTTGTTGCTTTTTCTTCTTTAGTTATAGTCATTACCTCTGTATTACTTGTGCTAATTTTCATGTTATGTTCCCTACACATTTCGTTTAGACTATTCATGTGGTCTTGTAATTCAGCTTCTGAGATTGCTATTAGTGCTTGGTCGTCCGCAAACAGGAGTTCTCTTTGCGGTCTCTGTTTGGCTGGTTTCTTTATATATGTTGTCTATATATGTGATAATTTATACCGTAAGTGGTATTATAGTAAGTAAGTAAAGAACACATTTACGCGTCTCAAGGCGCATAGGGAATATGGTGCTAAACCCATGTTTGTATAGACCAATCGGAACTACGTAGGTGATGTGATCAGTATCATGCCGACCGCCTTCATTTCCCAAGGCATTTCCTGGTATCCATTTGAGGTTGGGCATATCTGGGAGCTTAGGTCAGTGTCACAAATCCCATAGGGAATATGGTGCTAAACCCATGTTTGTATAGACCAATCGGAACTACGTAGGTGATGTGATCGGTATAATGCCGATCGCCTTCATTACCCAAGGCATTTCCTGGTATCCATTTGAGGTTGGGCATATCTGGGAGCTTAGGTCAGTGTCACAAATCTGATCAATTGCGGAACGCACTCATGACCACCGGTCTGACAGGCGAGCATCTAGCCACCACTCTCCTGATCTCCAGGTTGTCACGTTTTTGCAATTAACCTACGACAAAAGGAACGGTTTCTGTTAGGTCTTAGTCAGATATGAGTGAGCTACCATATAACAGTACAGTAGCCGAGTGGGGGGGGGGGGGGGGGCTGAGTGGTCTCCATGTATGGTGTCCGCCTCGAGTGCTGGAGGTCCCGGGTTCAAGCCCCGGTGAGGACCGGGATTGTTTTACGTGGACTTCTAGTAAAAATATTTCCCCCGGTCTCTGGGTAATGAGATCGGACGCCCGTGTGTATTGTTGCGTAAGTAAAAAATCCCTTGGCAGTTGAAAATCGAAAAATATTAGCCTAACGGCGCTGCCCGGGCAAAATTTCGAGTTAAAAATCTACCCAAAGTATTTCAGGATTCCCGCCGGTGTTACGGAGTTCGTGCAATGAGCTGAATTTTTCCGGATTCAGGCTTGAGTTAGGAGTAGAACGAAGCACGTATGGGTTACACTCGTGTGCATGATGTTGATCCGTCGACTAAACTAAACTACACTAAACATAACAGTACTCGGTACTAACTGCTTTCTGTTAGCACATAATGTTGGGCGGCGCTCACTAAACCCGACACCCCACATTGTGCCAACGGCTTCTGGCGGATGAGCTCTGAGAGGGTCCAAGCCTTATCCTAGTGCGAGGAAATGCAACGTAAAGACTAAATGTCATGGCAGGACAGACCAGACCCTAAGCCTTGGTTGGCAACTGGTCTACGATTGAAGCTCTAACAGGCGGACAGAGCATTGCTTTGCTGATCCGACAGCTTGTGCAGCTCTTCTTGTTCCAGAAGTATTGATGTTACCTTTCCTCTGGAGCAAACTATGAAGGTCGAGAGAGTGATCATGCTGCACGGGCAACACACGATCTTTACATTTCAGCACAGGCTTCGTGCTGTGGAGAGTATAACTCTATCCCTGGTCCCCGCCATGTGTTGTAGTAGTTAAAACTTTGTTGAAGCACAATATAACAAACTATCGTCTGTCAAAACGGTAAGGTACCAGTAAAGGGACAGTAGCTGGTGTTACTTGCTGTTTGGTGTGGTTGGTTTTTCCGTTAGTTGTGAACCCCCTGTAAGACTAAGCTTCCACTCATAAGTCCAGTGCTTGGTGATCAGGTGGTCTGAGCTCTGAAAAGGGCTCACATTTATCGGAGTGAGGTTCGTGTAGAGGCTTATCTCTCCATCCAGTACTGAAGTGTCATCTCCGCGGGGTGTGTTGTAGATTTCGTTCGCCTCTCTATGCTCAGAATCAAACGGCGTGTGTAAGACCGGTACTGGAACATCACACATGCGGAGAGGCATTAGAGAACGTAGCTCAGTCATGATTCAACACAGGACATTCGGACAGGCTGGGGTTAGAACTATGCTGGTATTGTCTCCTCCAAGTGGTTTAGATACAGTCAATAGACTCAAGCTCAATATCGAAAGGAAATAACAGAATTGTCCGAGCAATGGCGTGGTGAGTTAGATCACTTGCTTGTGGACGGGATGGACTTCAGGGTTGATAAATTAAGGCCGTTGTTTTGCGTTTAAAAGGATACCCTGAGCCTCACATCGGGCGCCAGCGAGCTCTGCGCTGATTTCACTGAACCACTTGCAAGACTTCTGTCGAGGTACATCAAGGATAAATGACCATTACGGGCCTGAGCCGAACTGACGGGATCTCGGAGCTGGTAGCCCCTTGCGATGCTGTGACCAGAAACCACGAGTGAAAATTCCTCCGACACTTACCAGTCTACTACGTAATGTTGAGTATGTGATGTCAGTCAAAGGTGTGCTCTACTAATTTGACAAATGGGTACATGTACTCATTTCCACCGAGTGTGATTTATACTAAATGACCATTGAGTTCAAATATCCAACGAAAGCTAATCCTACTAAATGACAGTTTGGTTCAAATGCGCACCACATGTCGTCTGCTGAACAAAAAAAAAAAAAAAAAAAACACACGCGCGCGCGCACACACACACACACAACTTAATTGCAAGCTCTTTTACAGGGCGTCGCAATCAACTCGAGCATTTGTTGGCTGATTGTAAGTTTTACATAAATTTTACGTTCAATAGTTTTCCATTGCTTTCTGAACGGTCGACTCACATACCATTGTAAAAATCAACACAACGCCTTCAGCACATATGCGGGATTGTGAAACCGCATTCACAATTCATATGCCACAGACACATACTTGTACTAATATCGTAATTCGTCAATTTTGTTTCCTGTATTTTACACATGTGTAAATCTGAATACCGTATTAGAAACTGCCGACGATACCGCTGGGGAAATCTTCAACCATACGACCAGGAGAATTCGTAGCTGCCATGGGCAGTCCTCTGTCCCTCCACAAGACTGTCACTGTGGGCATTGTCAGCAGCCATCTGAGAGGCAGCAAAGAGCTGGGCATGAATAACAAGAATATGGAGTACATACAGACTGATGCAACTATTGGTGTAAGTTTAGTTGTGATACGTTATTACATACATACAGACTGATGCAACTATTGGTGTAAGTTTAGTTGTGATACGTTATTACATACATACAGACTGATGCAACTATTGATGTAAGTTTAGTTGTGATACGTTATTACATACATACAGACTGATGCAACTATTGATGTAAGTTTAGTTGTGATACGTTATTACATACATACAGACTGATGCAACTATTGGTGTAAGTTTAGTTGTGATACGTTATTACATACATACAGACTGATGCAACTATTGGTGTAAGTTTAGTTGTGATACGTTATTACATACATACAGACTGATGCAACTATTGATGTAAGTTTAGTTGTGATACGTTATTACATACATACAGACTGATGCAACTATTGGTGTAAGTTTAGTTGTGATACGTTATTACATATATACAGACTGATGCAACTATTGGTGTAAGTTTAGTTGTGATACGTTATTACATACATACAGACTGATGCAACTATTGGTGTAAGTTTAGTTGTGATACGTTATTACATACATACAGACTGATGCAACTATTGATGTAAGTTTAGTTGTGATACGTTATTACATACATACAGACTGATGCAACTATTGATGTAAGTTTAGTTGTGATACGTTATTACATACATACAGACTGATGCAACTATTGATGTAAGTTTAGTTGTGATACGTTATTACATACATACAGACTGATGCAACTATTGGTGTAAGTTTAGTTGTGATACGTTATTACATACATACAGACTGATGCAACTATTGGTGTAAGTTTAGTTGTGATACGTTATTACATATATACAGACTGATGCAACTATTGGTGTAAGTTTAGTTGTGATACGTTATTACATATATACAGACTGATGCAACTATTGGTGTAAGTTTAGTTGTGATACGTTATTACATATATACAGACTGATGCAACTATTGGTGTAAGTTTAGTTGTGATACGTTATTACATATATACAGACTGATGCAACTATTGATGTAAGTTTAGTTGTTATTACATATATACAGACTGATGCAACTATTGGTGTAAGTTTAGTTGTTATTACATATATACAGACTGATGCAACTATTGGTGTAAGTTTAGTTGTTATTACATATATACAGACTGATGCAACTATTGATGTAAGTTTAGTTGTTATTACATATATACAGACTGATGCAACTATTGGTGTAAGTTTAGTTGTTATTACATATATACAGACTGATGCAACTATTGGTGTAAGTTTAGTTGTTATTACATATATACAGACTGATGCAACTATTGGTGTAAGTTTAGTTGTTATTACATATATACAGACTGATGCAACTATTGGTGTAAGTTTAGTTGTTATTACATATATACAGACTGATGCAACTATTGGTGTAAGTTTAGTTGTTATTACATACATACAGACTGATGCAACTATTGGTGTAAGTTTAGTTGTTATTACATACATACAGACTGATGCAACTATTGGTGTAAGTTTAGTTGTGATACGTTATTACATATATACAGACGGATGCAACTATTGGTGTAAGTTTAGTTGTGATACGTTATTACATATATACAGACTGATGCAACTATTGGTGTAAGTTTAGTTGTGATACGTTATTACATACATACAGACTGATGCAACTATTGGTGTAAGTTTAGTTGTGATACGTTATTACATATATACAGACTGATGCAACTATTGGTGTAAGTTTAGTTGTTATTACATATATACAGACTGATGCAACTATTGGTGTAAGTTTAGTTGTTATTACATATATACAGACTGATGCAACTATTGGTGTAAGTTTAGTTGTTATTACATATATACAGACTGATGCAACTATTGGTGTAAGTTTAGTTGTTATTACATATATACAGACTGATGCAACTATTGGTGTAAGTTTAGTTGTTATTACATATATACAGACTGATGCAACTATTGGTGTAAGTTTAGTTGTTATTACATATATACAGACTGATGCAACTATTGGTGTAAGTTTAGTTGTTATTACATATATACAGACTGATGCAACTATTGGTGTAAGTTTAGTTGTTATTACATATATACAGACTGATGCAACTATTGGTGTAAGTTTAGTTGTTATTACATATATACAGACTGATGCAACTATGGTGTGTAAGTTTAGTTGTTATTACATACATACAGACTGATGCAACTATTGGTGTAAGTTTAGTTGTTATTACATACATACAGACTGATGCAACTATTGGTGTAAGTTTAGTTGTGATACGTTATTACATATATACAGACGGATGCAACTATTGGTGTAAGTTTAGTTGTGATACGTTATTACATATATACAGACTGATGCAACTATTGGTGTAAGTTTAGTTGTGATACGTTATTACATACATACAGACTGATGCAACTATTGGTGTAAGTTTAGTTGTGATACGTTATTACATACTATACAGACTGATGCAACTATTGGTGTAAGTTTAGTTGTGATACGTTATTACATACATACAGACTGATGCAACTATTGGTGTAAGTTTAGTTGTGATACGTTATTACATACTATACAGACTGATGCAACTATTGGTGTAAGTTTAGTTGTGATACGTTATTACATATATACAGACTGATGCAACTATTGGTGTAAGTTTAGTTGTGATACGTTATTACATATATACAGACTGATGCAACTATTGGTGTAAGTTTAGTTGTGATACGTTATTACATATATACAGACTGATGCAACTATTGGTGTAAGTTTAGTTGTGATACGTTATTACATATATACAGACTGATGCAACTATTGGTGTAAGTTTAGTTGTGATACGTTATTACATATATACAGACTGATGCAACTATTGGTGTAAGTTTAGTTGTTATTACATATATACAGACTGATGCAAACTATTGGTGTAAGTTTAGTTGTTATTACATATATACAGACTGATGCAACTATTGGTGTAAGTTTAGTTGTTATTACATATATACAGACTGATGCAACTATTGATGTAAGTTTAGTTGTTATTACATATATACAGACTGATGCAACTATTGGTGTAAGTTTAGTTGTTATTACATATATACAGACTGATGCAACTATTGGTGTAAGTTTAGTTGTTATTACATACATACAGACTGATGCAACTATTGGTGTAAGTTTAGTTGTGGTACGTTATTACATATATACAGACGGATGCAACTATTGGTGTAAGTTTAGTTGTGATACGTTATTACATACATACAGACTGATGCAACTATTGGTGTAAGTTTAGTTGTGATACGTTATTACATATATACAGACTGATGCAACTATTGGTGTAAGTTTAGTTGTGATACGTTATTACATATATACAGACTGATGCAACTATTGGTGTAAGTTTAGTTGTGATACGTTATTACATACATACAGACTGATGCAACTATTGGTGTAAGTTTAGTTGTGATACGTTATTACATATATACAGACTGATGCAACTATTGGTGTAAGTTTAGTTGTGATACGTTATTACATATATACAGACTGATGCAACTATTGGTGTAAGTTTAGTTGTGATACGTTATTACATATATACAGACTGATGCAACTATTGGTGTAAGTTTAGTTGTGATACGTTATTACATATATACAGACTGATGCAACTATTGGTGTAAGTTTAGTTGTGATACGTTATTACATATATACAGACTGATGCAACTATTGGTGTAAGTTTAGTTGTGATACGTTATTACATATATACAGACTGATGCAACTATTGGTGTAAGTTTAGTTGTGATACGTTATTACATATATACAGACTGATGCAACTATTGGTGTAAGTTTAGTTGTGATACGTTATTACATATATACAGACTGATGCAACTATTGGTGTAAGTTTAGTTGTGATACGTTATTACATAATACAGACTGATGCAACTATTGGTGTAAGTTTAGTTGTGATACGTTATTACATAATACAGACTGATGCAACTATTGATGTAAGTTTAGTTGTGATACGTTATTACATATATACAGACTGATGCAACTATTGATGTAAGTTTAATTGTTATACGTTATTACATATATATAGACTGATGCAACTATTGATGTAAGTTTAGTTGTGATACGTTATTACATATATACAGACTAGTGCAACTATTGGTGTAAGTTTAGTTGTGATACGTTATTACATATATACAGACTGATGCAACTATTGATGTAAGTTTAGTTGTGATACGTTATTACATATATACAGACGGATGCAACTATTGGTGTAAGTTTAGTTGTGATACGTTATTACATATATACAGACTGATGCAACTATTGGTGTAAGTTTAGTTGTGATACGTTATTACATATATACAGACTGATGCAACTATTGGTGTAAGTTTAGTTGTGATACGTTATTACATATATACAGACTGGTGCAACTATTGGTGTAAGTTTAGTTGTGATACGTTATTACATACATACAGACGGATGCAACTATTGATGTAAGGTTAACTGTGATACAATATGGAGTATATACAGACTTATGATTTATTGATGTAAGTTTAAATCTGATAGTTAGGTAGTCGTTAGTCGCAGTTCCAACTTCACGGCAACGGGTCGTCCCTATTATGCTCCGTTCCTGTGCCAGTGAATATCACACAAAATGCTCCTCACTGCCCAATGTGAAAAGTGGAACAGACAGGAGTCTCGGCAAGTCAACAGCCCGCACAGGTACACTGTGCATAATGCCGCCGCCAGAATGCCAACACAAAAGTCCTCCACGACAAATACAGTTCATCGTCGATGGAATCGGAAGTTACTAGAAAGACTTCATTGACCCGGGTTTTATCCTACATGGCTCGGTATCTTTCCGCAGGGCGACCCACAGAAAGCGCCGCACAAAGCACGAACTCTGTAGCTCCAGCGACGACTCCCAGTGTCTCCTGAAAAAGGCACTGTGATAAAACATGGCGTATACACAGCTTGATGCAATTATTCTACATCAATGGGCAATGGGCTCTCAATCAACTCACACCAAGCTCCCATGTCTGTATCTATCCATTGCAGCTTCGTCCGTCTTTCCATAATTTCATTTCTGTTTCTACATCTCTTCTCCAGGAGTTGTTAGGCCGTCCATCATGTCTCTTGCCCTGTAGGTTTCAGAGTAAGACGTTTCTAGTGATATCATGCTCCCATTTCTCAGTGTATGGCCCATCCGGCTATCAGTGAAAGTTTAATAGTGATACTACATGGAGTAAGCACAGACTGATTCAACTGTTGATGTAAGTTTAGGAATATAGTATATATATATATAGAATGGCGCAACCGTTGGTGTAAGTTTAGGAACATGTATATACAGAATGATGCAATGATTGATGTAACTTTAGGAATATGTAGTATATATGCAACCGTTGGCGTAAGTTTAGGAATATATAGTATATAGAGAATGGTGCAATGATTGATGTAACTTTAGGAATATGTAGTATATATGCAACCGTTGGCGTAAGTTTAGGAATATATAGTATATAGAGAATGGTGCAATGACTTGATGTAACTTTAGGAATATGTAGTATATATGCAACCGTTGGCGTAAGTTTAGGAATATATAGTATATAGAGAATGGTGCAATGATTGATGTAACTTTAGGAATATGTAGTATATATGCAACCGTTGGCGTAAGTTTAGGAATATATAGTATATAGAGAATGGTGCAATGATTGATGTAACTTTAGGAATATGTAGTATATATGCAACCGTTGGCGTAAGTTTAGGAATATATAGTATATAGAGAATGGTGCAATGATTGATGTAACTTTAGGAATATGTAGTATATATGCAACCGTTGGCGTAAGTTTAGGAATATATAGTATATAGAGAATGGTGCAAACATTGGTGTACGTTTCATAGCAATACAATTTAGAGTACATACTTACTGTTGCAACTATTGGTGTAAGTTTAATGGTGATAGGACATAGAGTAAATACAAACTGACCCAGCTATTGATGCAAGTCTAATAGTGGTACAGTATAGAATATATGCAGGACCGATGCAATTATTGGTGTAAATGATACGGCACAGAGTAAGTACAGTGTGTTGGAACTACTGACGTAAGTCTAATAGTGAGTGATACAGTATAGAGTAAATCCATTCTGTTGCAACTATTGGTCTAAGCTCGTACACACGGGCGAAGAGACATACTACTTGGTCACTATAATTGAATTGGCAACATGAACTAATACTAATGACGATGAAGTTAAAAAAAAAAAAAGATACCCAATTATGAAATACTCTGGCACACTGGAGTGCTAAAAATGGTAATTTCCAAAAAGTAGCCAATTCAGATTTCCTGACTAACTGGAATTGCAAAAATGGTGGCCAAGAGCTATAAAATTGCCTAATTTTGTATTAAATGGCACCATGGAGTGATAAAAATGATGGCTAAGTGCTAAAAAGTATCACAACTACGAATAACTTGTCCTCTGGGCACTGTCTGCTAAATTGTGGCTAATGGCTAAAATGCAAATCTCGTTCTAAATATTTCCATGACATTTAAAATTTCACGTTTCTCAGATGCAGCCACAAGTATTTGATATGTCGATATGATTTTAAATTTTTCTGTTTGTGACTGCATGTTAGATGAAGTTCTTCCTCTTCTTTGGTCCTCTTTCGAGAGGCTTATACCAGGGTACAGGTTAAGGGCGCTGTTCCAAGCTTTGAGGCGTATTGAGTGTATGGTTTTGGTCCCACATTTGTATGAAGCAATGAGAACACGATGGCTGGTGGGGTTAATATCCCACCGGCCTCTTTAACTTTCCAGAACAATTTCTAGTAAGCATGCTAGGCTAGGTTGACCCGGGAGAGCAAGCTGAGCTGAGTTGAGTTGAGCTAAGAACCGACATCACTGCACTCAGGACATTCCCATGCGCGTTCCGCCCCTCATTCAACAGCCAGCGAAGAGTCACACTACTAATCGTTCCTACAGCTATCTGACTAACAGTTCTCCTGGTCTTCCCTCTCAGTGTTGAGATTCTACCAGAACCCCTGCCAATTCCCCGCAATCTCATCCTTTCCACATACGGGTTCTCAATGTTTCCCCCACCTTCTCCACCTGGTCCCACAGATGAACGACCACCTTTGTGTTCGCTACCTTTGACAAAAAGCCAGCGGGTAGGAGGGAGAAAATGAAGAGGAGGAGAAGAGGCAGAGGAGAGGGGAGAAGGAAAAGGAAGAAGAGGGCTGGAGTCAGAAGGGGTAGAAAAAAATCGGAGCGCAAGCCAATAAAAAAAAAAAAAACAATCCCCGTCTCTAGGGGGATGCGAACACATATCCAGCGGGGCCGTAGGCAAGAGTACTAGCCAATACGCTACCGCGGCTCCCCGAGTGTGTTAACATCGTCATCCAGTGCCTTGTCGGCAGGCGTGAGCGATCACGCCTCTCCACAAATTACGATCTCCGAAGACGTCATAGATCAATTCGTGTATTGACTCCCTTCCGTACAATGACACAATACTATCAAGAATCTTCTCACGCTGTCTTCCCCTATCTCTCTTTCCGCAAATCTTTCCGGAAATCACATGCTCCAGCGGGTTAAGCTCCTCTCTAATTCAGAGGTTAGAGTGCTCGACGTCGGCATCCATCAGTCTGAGGCTTATTTCATAGTTACACAAGACAGATTTAACCCGTCGTCCAGTGGTTAGGATTTTCGTTTTCTCATAATGTTTCCAGGGTAGGCCGTATCATTGAATTTCCAGTTGCTGTGGGATTTTTAATATGTACAACTTGCAAACGTGGCTTAATATATTTCGTTCTTATCAGAGAAAGCTGGATATATATCTACCAAATAGACCAAGGAGAGGAGGGAAGGACGTGTGATATTAATATAAACCAATGGTTCTTGTGAAAATTTCTAGCCCTGTGCTGGGATTTGAACCTGGTAGCCCCTCAGTTACGTCACCCCCTCGACTCCCTCTTTTTCTATACTGTGATTTTCCTATTCTCCTGCCTCTTTCCGTGCCTCAGACCCTCCCACTCCCAGCCTCCCACCTTATTGTTGGACCATCTTATGCCTGTCTCTTTCTTAGGGTTGATAGTCTTCCCTCTTTCATGTCCGATCGCGTAACAATTCCAATTACGTCAGCCAATGTATCCCGGCTTCTGTTTGAGCGCTCAGTGAAATAACTTAACTATGTCTTCATTCTACTTACTTCATTGTGTATACACGTTTCCTACCTACCTACCTACCTACCTACCTACCTACCTACCTACCTACCTACTTACCTACCTGAATGCTTGCCTGCCTGCCTGCCTGCCTGCCTGCCTACGTAATGCATAGAATCCCTTCCATCCATCTATCTGCCTGTCTCTCTATCATCTTAATCACCAGGTGCCTTGCCAAATGGAGCAGAAAATCATGCTTCATGGCTCCAATTCTCTCACAGAATCCATCAATTATGATGCTGATATATTTCCACGCATGACGCAAACTTGCCCATAATCTTCTTTAGCTGCCCTTATCTATCTCTTGGCCCATGAACATGAGCAGTTATTGTAATATGTTCCCGTTTTTATCATCTTATAATGACAATGGCCAGCATGTTTACTGCCCTATCCTGATATTTCTGATCAGTCATCTTTGTGTCTCAGCCTTTTTCAAAACATGTAGATTAGCAATTCTGACTGTCGATACTATTTATGGCAATCTTTTCTCAACTCACATTTCTGTGATTATAAGAGGATTTCTTGCGTGTTTACTAATTGTCCTGGCTGCTTTGCCATATATTAAAATTGGTTCTTCTTCTTCTTTGCGTTCATCCGGAGTTTTTCAGATGTGATTGCGGTGTGTCTCGTTAGGCACCCTTGGGTCGAAACCCTTAGGTCAACACATCCGGCTTTTAGCGTGCATTTTTTTTTACCAGGTTAGCATTCCTGGGACAAACTAGTTCTATGGAACACACAAATTCCTTGAAAACTTCTAATGACAAGGACTTACTGCGTAAGAAAGTCTTGATTTGTTGATGTTGTTGTTCAATATTTGTGAGATACTATTTCTTGTTTTTATAGCACCATTGTGTAAATAAAGAAGCGTATTTGTTTAAAGATCGTATTTGAGTAAATCAACGAAAAAGCGAAGCAGAATGTGTTAGAGCACAGTCACAAGTGACAAAATAGAAGTTACAACCTTCGTCAGCACACACACATTAAACATTTACTGATACAACGCACACACACATACACACACCACACATTCTCTCTCTCTCTCTCTCTCTCTCTCTCTCTCTCTCTCTCTCTCTCTCTCTCTCTCTCTCTCTCTCTCTCTCTCTCTCTCTCTCTCTCTGTATACATGTTCTTAATACCCTTTAAACTCTGCATTACAACTTCCTGTCACCTTCCGACTTTTCGTGAACATCCTCCAATATTGTCAATTATGAAGCCAGCGTATTCAAAGTTTGTGATATTTTCAATGTTATTTTTGATTTGCAATTTTTGGTTGACATATAATTGTGTCAGATGGCATTTTCCTGGTTTGTTTTAATGGTCCGGAAAGATTTTCATCTTTGCTGTATGGTTTGACAGTTAAGGATGCTTGAATGTACAAGTATAATAAAGCTATTTTTCTTTGTCTTTTCAGTTGGGTAACTCCGGTGGACCATTAGTAAACCTGGTATGTTCAACGTTGATAGATTATTATTAATAATTGTTAATTATTATTGTAATACATGTTGTGTGTGTACGTTGTTGAATCTAAAGTGATTTCAAAGACGCCATGTTGCAGAATGCAAAGCATAAGCAGGTCAGACCCCAAAAAAAAATAAAAATCATATGAACACGTTCTTGAATGTATTGGAGAAAATAGACAAATATTGAACAACATACAAAATACAGTAAAACCTCGGTTTTCGTCGATAATCCGCCTGAAAACATTCAGTGAAATCCGAAACCAGCGAGTAGATGTCAATTAGCGGTTTGGGGCCAAAACAGGTCAGGGCACCACAGGATCGCCAAAACAACAGCCCCCTAGGGATCCAACCCCCCGGGGCCCCGCCCCCCTAGGCCCCGGGGGCACACCAAGCGGTGAACCGTCCCGGAGCGCACACACGGGTCGCCTACAGGCGACCGAGCCGCTGATTTAGAGGGTATCATCCGCAGACATACCAAGATGCGCACCGCGAAGAACAACTGTAAGTGGCTACGGCTACATTCCACGGAGCCCTGCAATCGAAGCTGTATGAGGGACTACTGCAAAGTCCATGCAGTGCTAATACGGAAGGGTTCATTTATTAAACCATGTCGGAAATGTGGGAAGGGGGTCAACAACCTCCTAGAACTATGCAAAGAATGTGGATATGACAAGGAGTATCACCGAATCTGGTACGAAGAGAATGTAAAGGACTATAATGCAGAGATTCGTCGAATTGCTAAGATTATAGTGGATTGAACTTTCAATTAGAGAGAGGTGAAGTCATCAGTGTACTTACACACCGGCTTGTTAGAGACTGACAAATCTGTGTATTTAGCCATGCCTACGCTGGTTCAACTGAAACAGCAAGCCCGCGAGTATGGCATGCCATACAGTGGGAGGAGGAAGGCCGTTCTTGAGGGGGAAATATCCAGAGCGCGTGAGATGGCTAGGGCCTCCCTGCTCGAGAAGAACCCCAATCTACATGGGGCACGACTTGAAGCAGATTGAAGCAGATAACACCATCCAGATTGATATACACACTCAGGATACCTTCACTTGCCCTTCCAAGAGCTATCTTCTTGTAGAAGGCCGGCTCAGATCGTTTCGAGAGGAACATTATGATGCGGTAAGTCTGGTAGCTTTGGTTAACAATGCGGTCGCGTTCATGTTCAACAAAATACGTTACCAACTCAACAACAACACCATTGATGATGTGTCATATCCGGGGCAGGCCACCACCATGATGACTCTTCTGTCGTGTGGGGAGGACTTTGCTTGGGGCGAAGGCCTCAATATGGGTTGGTATAAGGACTCTGATGTGGGGGCTGCTGCAGCGGGGAATTCCGGTTGGGAAAGGCGGCGGCTTATCATGATGGGTAAACCTACAACTCCAGGCAACTTCAGTTTCTGTGTCCCACTCAAATACTTCTTTGGGTTTTGTAATGATTATCAGAAGGTGCTCTATGGCGTCAAGCAGTCCCTACTGCTAGATCGCCAGAACGATGCTCAAGCCATCCATCGCAGTAGTTTCACGTGGGCGGCTGTGCCCGCCGCGGAAGGTAGAGCCGCCGTAACCGCTGTGGTCCCCCCACCAGAGGGTAGGATTGAACTGTCTAAGATTGCCTGGATGATGCCTCACGTTATTCCCTCTCTGACCTATATGAGCTCGCTGATGACTCTGATAGAGAATAAAGTTAGAGTGCCTGTGGCTTTCCGCGCCTTACAGTGTGATAGTTTGGCAGTGCCGCAGTCCACATCCTTCACCTGGCAGTTGGGAGTTAAATCCCAACAGAGAAGCCTCGGTGGATTCTGGTGGCTTTTCAAACAGCTCGTGAAAATGATCAGACGAAGAACAATGCCATATTTGATCATGTGCGGGTGAAGAATATTCACGCCCTGATCAACAGCGCACGCTACCCCCTAGTGGATCTGAATGTCAACTTCGCTGAGTATAGAACCTCTCGGGCCTACAAAGCTTTTGCAGACTTCAAGGAGGCGTTCTATGGTATTACCAGCCGGGAGTCGTCCAACCTGGTGAGTCCTGTAGATTTCGTGGCCCTCTACCCCATACACGTTATTGATTTGCGGGCCCAGTCTGAAGCCATTAAGAACGCTGTTCAAGCTATCACTCTCAAGGTGGAGTTCGATGTTGCTGTGCCTGCAGACACCCAAGGCTTTCGCTGTGGTCATTGCAGATAAGTCTCTATTCTTAGAATCTGACGGTAGGAAGTTTACTACAGTCTTGAATTAAACACTAGAGATATAGTGAAATGACTATGGCGCTGGTATCATATGGGCTGAGCCTCTCTCCGGGGCAGAAAGAGACGTTGGTCAAGGCGGCGAAAGACGGCACTGGTGCCACCCTACGTCTGGGTGTGGGGCAGCTGCACGGTGCTGATAAAGTCGGCCTGACCCAGCGTCAGATTAACCACATTAAGAAGAATGTGGCGGTGGGTTCTGGGGCTGAGCTGGTCTTCTCGAAGAGCCAGATCAAAAAGATGGTTAAGGTGGGTGGGTTTTTCCCCGCCTTGGGGGCTGTGATCCCTCTCTTGGCTAAGGCGCTCCCCTGGTTGGGTGGATTGGGGGGGGGGGGTTGATGGGCGGAGCTGCTGGTGTGGCACAGGCAGTTGATCAGGCTCGTCATAACCGGGCGATGGAGGGTCGGGGTTTTGGGGATGACCTTCTGGGTAGGGTGATGCGTGAAGTGGGTGGTGTGTCTCGCAGTATTGAGCAGTTTGGCCGCCCGAGGAAGGGTCAGGGTTTAGGGGAGGATGTTATGAAGTTGGCACTGGCCGGGCGGCCTCAGCTGGGGGGGTTTAGGAGAGGATATTTTGAAGTTGGTGTTGGCCAACCAACCTGGTCTTAGGGACATGCTGGGGGTGGGGGGTAAGGGTGTGTACCTGGCTAGAGGTGGTAAGGGGATGAAAAAAAAGAAGCATTAAGCAACTTTGATATTGAGAAGGTGGCTAAGGATATACCCCACTTCCGCGGTGTGTTTATGCGCGATGGTCTTCCCGCAGCTCTACACAGCCCGGAATGTGGGATTGTCAATCTAGACTCGTCAGAGGGGAGGGACCCACTGGGTGGCTTATTACAAGGCGGGGCCTATGGCAGTTTACTTCGATAGTTTCGGGCTTGACCCACCCCAGGAGATCCTGGATTATCTAGGGTGCCCCGTGCGCACCCAAACTTTTCAGTTGCAGAAGGCAGACGATGTGATCTGTGGTCATTTATGTCTTCATGTGCTTCGTGGGCTGGCGGGCGGGCAGCAATTTGAAGACATAATACTGCGTATGGTATAGACCATGTCTGTTGGAAAGTGCAACGGAGGTACAGTTGTCCAGCTCAGCCGAGCTGGGCTTGTGAGCAAGTATGGGGAAACTATGCAAGGTACACTATCCATGGGTGGGTTTCGCCTCACTAATGTGGGGGAGCCTTCGGGACCTAGTGATGCTGCTACGCGTGGTTTTACGGAGCGGCTCTCTAAACGTGGAACGATGACAGAGGAACTCAATATGGGTACCCATAGAATCACCAATGTAGCTGAACCGGTTGGGGAGCAAGATGCGGCCACTAAAAAATATGTTGATGCGCAACATATTGCTGCGCTGTTAAATACCCAGTCTTTGGGTAAGACCTTCTGGAATGCTACAAAAACATATATACAAGACCGATTCGGTGGTGATTGGGCGTTGTGGTTTGAGGTAAAAAGTCTCTATCTTGGGTGCTCAAATAATAAACCCATTTACCTTTCAAATATGGGAGTACTACCATGCATACTTAGCTTCACTGATGGGGTATATGTAGGCTATGAGGTAGGTCAGTTCTACCTTAAAGGTGATGATAAGGTTTACACCCTTAGTTTGGTGGTGAACAGCCGGCCCCCGCCTGCATACATCGATCGTCCTATCCCAGGGAGCAAACTATATATCAAGCTCCTTCTTAAGGATGAGCCTTTTACAAATTGGGGTGATGTTATGCCGGGCCTTCAAGTAAAATCTCTAGCTCGCGAGGCGGTGGGTTGGGTTATTATTACTTTCGGTGGAAAAGTGGAAGTTACTGATGACCGAATTGCAGTAAACATACTTAAGGATGCTGGGGGTGTTGATACCATCAATCTGAGAGAAGTTAAGGTTTCACCATGGGTTCATCTTATAAAACTTTTGTATACCCACAACCCTGTCACTGAGGAGGATTCAAAACGTATCACTACGAATTGAATATATAGGTGCACTACTATACAATGGCGCCCGACCAGACCTTTCGTCTTCAAGAGATCACTAGACTACAGAAGAGTTTGGAGGCTGAGCATGAAAAACGGTCTCTGTTGTATAAGAAGTACCACCAGGTTGTGAATGTCTTGGATGGGATTGATACAGCACTGCTTACGGTGAGTGTGGGACTTCTGTCAACCGCCATTGCTGTTCCAGTCGTCTTTGGCCTAGAGATAGGTGCTCTCGTATGTGGGCTATTGGGGGCGGCCGGCAAGTTGGTGACCCGCAGATGCGCACTTAAAGCCAAGAAGCATGACGAAATCAGGATTTTGGTTGAATCGAAACTTTCAATAATCTCCGATCTTGTCTCGGCGGCCTTGCAGGACCAGGAAATTTCTGATGCGGAATTTAAATTAATTCTGAATGAATCAGTGAAATTTCGACAACAGCAGGCTGAAATTCGGCGCAAAGTTTCTGCCGACTTGCACCAGAAAAAAGAGCTTACTGACTTCACCCCACCAGCCAGAAGCCCGCCTGCTAAATAGCCCGCTAGATAGCGCGCTCTTTTTTCATAGCCTCTTTCACCTCGATGAATTTCTCCAAGGGGTCGTCTACTAGCAAATCTCTTGTCAGAGCCACATAGCGCTCAGCTAGTTCACTATCACAAGTGTGGCACATATCGAATGGTTGCTGTACTACCGTATTACAAATAGTGCACCCAAACACATTCCTACCTTTTTAAGTAGTTGGAGGTGTTTGTAGCAGAACTCGCCGCGGCACCTGCGATCGCACCGGATCGAGGCCCCTTCTTGCACAAGCCACTTACAATTCTTCATTTTAAGTTTGAGTCGCTAGTCTCTAATTCTGAACTCCGCTCTGGGCAGCGCAATTTTCTTACCGAGAAAAAAATTGTCCCGCTCGCGCGGCTCATAAAACTTGTCACGCAGAAACAAAACGATCACGCTTGCTCCGTTCAGTCACGCTACATCCGGCGTGATCGTTTTAAGCGGAAGTGTGTTGACTGGCGCGCAAGTTTGGATTTATCCAGAGCGAAAAGGTATGTTGCAGAACCATACATCGTGCAGCCACCGATACATCGCCGCTCCACGGTTCACTATCCCAGTCAGCTTCAAATTGACAGGCTAGACATTCACCCGTTCTACACATCCTCCTCAGCGATTGTTTCCAAACAGTCTGGTGGAACTCCTAAGGACCTCCAACCCCAAGGAGTATGAATGATTATAGTTCCCCCACTTATTCTTCTACCTTGGCGTCGGATGATCCGGAGATGATAGTCGCAAAAGCGTCGTCTTGAGGGCTTTCCACAAAATGATGTGGGACTCTTGAACCATTGGCAAGTAGGCATGTCTCTGAAACACAATCCAGTTTCATACCTCTATATGGAAGCAGCTTGATGTTGGTCTTCCTCTCAAACTTCCTAATCATCCTATGGAAGACGTCTAGCGTACAACACTCACACATCTCATAAGGGCGCTTAACCCCCCTCTCACAGAATATACACTCTTCTATGGTCACACCCCGCTTCGCTTGTGCATTGTGCCTTGAACAGAAAAGACCAACGCAAGGCCGACCGCAGCGCAGCTCTGTGCCGACTTTGAGCCACTCACAACCATTCATCTTGATATACCCTGGGAGGTTGTAGCTCTAATTCACTTGCGGTGGTGCATTATAATACGACGACGTCCCCTGCGCGACTCTTCAAATCTTTGGTAGTTGCACCAAACCCCTGGGGGGTGGTAGTGGGTCCACTCTCCATCCGTATTCCTCCAACAGTACATACGCTGTCGTGTTGGATTCGCTTTTAACCACTGATGTGTGTCCATGGTGTGTACCTCATACATACTATATCTCTAAGTAGCGCTCCGAGAGGATGGCGCCCCGGGGCCTAGGGGGGTGGGGCCCCGGGGGGTTGGAGCCCTAGAGGGGCTGTTGTTTTGGTGCTCCTGTGGTGCCCTTTTGGCTCCAAACCGCTTGGTGTGCGCCCCGGGGCTCCGCCCCGGGGGTTGGATCCCTAGGGGGCTGTTGTTTTGGCGCTCCTATGGTGCCCCGACCCTTTTGGCCCCAAACCGCTAATTGACATCTACTCAGCGAAAACCGAGACAGTTATTTACATATGAATCAATGTAAATTCAATTAATTCGTTCTAGAAACTCCAAAATACATACCAAAACACATTGTAAAGAGAATAAATATAGTGTTTAATATATAGTGTATTCCAGTGCGCCTTTTGAATTTTTCAAACCATCCCTTGCTGGCCTTAAAATCACTAAGTATACGAGAACTCGTCCCAAGCATATTCTTAATGAGATCGACATACAATAGTCAGGCCTTTTCACATATGATTGCCTCCGAAACAGAATCGCCATCTAACTGGTTTTGATTTATCCAAATTAATAATAACTGTTCGACATCTTCAATTGTTTGCGATCTCTGTTTTGTTAGCACATTCGTGCCTTTCGCCACATTATCCTCCTTTATTGCTTGCTTTTTCGCCACAATGGAACTTGTGGATGGCTACTTCCCGTACATGAGGCCGATGTGATGTCACAATGCCAAACTGAGCAGAAGAACGCATGGGTCCATGTGTTTTCGCAAAATTAGCGGCGGTGTCATGTGGTCACGCCGACGAAATCCAAGACTACCGACGAAGACCGAGAAAAATTTTTCTCGGATAAAATCGACGATAACCTGAAGGCAACGAAAACTGAGGTTTTACTGTATAAGGTTATGTTGGCTTGGTCAGTACAAGAGACATGCAGAACTATCGAACATCATACAAACGAAGAAGGTTATCTTGGCTTGGTCACTGCATGAGACATACATAGCCATGGAACAATATACAAATGAAGAAGGTTATCGTGGCTAGGTCATTATATGAGACACACAGAACTATTGAACAACAAACACACAGAGGTTATCTTGGCTTGGTCATTATATGAGATACACAGAACTATTGAACAACATACAAAGAATGTTATCTTGGCTTGGTTATTATATGAGACACACAGAACTATTGAACAACATACAAAGAATGTTATCTTGGCTTGGTCATTATATGAGACACACAGAACTATTGACCAACATACTTCTTCTTCTTCTTCTTCGTTCATCCGGAGTTTTTATTTCCGGATGTGATTGCGTTGTGCCTGTTTACAGCAGAGCTGCGTTCTTGCGCCGTTAGGCCGACACATCCGACTTCTGCGGGCATTTGTTGACCGGGTTAACCTTCCCGGGGGTTTCTTAGGACGTTTGACTCTCACTGTTGTGGTGTTATCCCCCATCCCAGCTGGTCCATATAGAACAGCCAAAGATCCTTGTCAGCCCTCAAGGAAAGGCAGGGGCAGACCATGGGCATTCCCCGCCATCCAAGGAGGCTTCCATACTTGCAGAGCCGATACATAGCGCTCTGGTACTGGGCTCACCCAAGGAATCGTCACGTCCTGCACATGGCTGCTTAGCCTCACTTCCGTATATTGGGCCTTCCGTTCACCATAGGCTGTTCTTCCGGAAACCAGAAGTATGCAGTCTGCAGATGACATCCACACAGTGAGCTTTCGATTCGGACTTTCCACGTAATGGATTTGCTATCCAAGCAATATTCCATTTCGTGCCACTAGAACACTTTTCCACCTTTTATGAAGCCCACACAGCAAGCTTTCGATTTGGACTTTCCACATAATGGATTTGCTATCCAAGCAATATTCCATTTCATGCCTCTGGGTCTTCATGCACCTTTAAATGTCAACCTGTATGCAGTTAAAGTAAGCTGCGGTCAACTTGAGCTTGTTGATATCTCCATAGAGCTTGTCCTCAAATGAAGCAGGTGTGGGCCAAAATATCTTTCTCTGTTCTGCATACGTTGGGCAATCCTGCAGCAAATGTTTTGCTGTCATTTTTCCAGTTCTACAATTAAATTCATCGGTATCTCCTATCTTTAGTTTATTGAACAAGTGGTATTTCAGCCTGTTATGTCCTGTGCGGAGTCTGAAGATTGCTACTTGTTCTCTTCGGTCGAGTTTGTAATATGCATCATCCTTCTGATGGCCTGGATGCTCTGATTCCCATTTGGTTCTATAAGTGCTTTTTATCAACCTCTTTGCCTCATTATAGGTTATGTCTATGTCAGGCTGTGGTAGTCGTCCGCCCTCTTTTGCCAGTCTGTCAGCCTCTTCGTTTCCAGGTATACTGCAATGTGATGGGATCCACTGTATTACAACTTTTTTGGATTTCTGGCATAGACCATGGAGTGCTGCTCTTAGGTCAGTTAGTTCTGTGCTGTTATTGCTCTTCAGTATTGAGACAGCTGACTTTGCATCTGTGAAGATAGCTATTTGCTTCTCTTTATTTTCCTCCATCAGGAGCATTTCTGCTGCAGTTTTCAAAGCCTCTACCTCCGCTTTGAAGTTACTTGAAAATTTTCCAGTTGCCATTGAATGTGTTTTTTTCACTCCATTTTTTAAATTTAGGAGAATTCCTCCTCCTCCATTCTCTATTGAATTTTTGGCTGATCCATCTGTATATGCATGGGTCCAATTCCTGCTTGGGTAATGTTCTTTTATGTAGTTTAGGGTTATTTCTCTTCTTTCGGTTTCATGCTGAGTGTTCTTTTTCTCAATACCAGGAATGTTTTCTATCATCTCAGGCAGTTGCTGCTGTCTCCAAGCTGGGAAGTTGTGTGCATTGTGTATGGGCTTGACTGTTGATATGTTAAGTATAGGATCTGCCCTAATCCTTCGTTTTGCAGTTTCTACAAAGTTGCTACGCTTCAGTCTTCCCTTTCCAAAACCATTAAATCTGTTGTACATAGGGTGGTCTGTCAATCTTCTAAATTTTTCTGCTTGTTGCTGGGCTCTGCTATCTCTTCTATCCTGCATTGGTTGTAAACAAGTGATCTTTTCTAGTTCATTAATAGGCGTTGTCTTCAGGCTTCCAGTTATGATTCGCATTCCTTGGTTTTGGACTCTACTTATTTTGTTAAATTTTGACTTAGCTGCTGTTGCCCAAGCTGCAATGCCATATTCCAGTACTGGCCTCACCCGTCCAGTATATAACTTCTTGAGAACTTTCTCATCTGCTCCCCACGTTGTACCAGCAAGCTTTTTCATGATTGCCATTCTCTGCCTTGCTCTTGTTCGATTTTTCTCAACCTGTGTCTTCCATGTCAGGCGACGATCAAAGGTGACTCCTAGATAGTTTGGATTTTCTTCATGGCGCAATATTTTTCCATTCAATACCAGCTTAGGTTGCTGAGTTTTATTTGAGAGGGAGAACACTGTGCATGTTGTTTTCTCCTCACTTATCTTCACTAGCCATGATTTTGACCAGTCCTCTAGCGCTAATAAGGCTTGCTGTATTCTGCTGTTAGCTGTACTAATATATTCTTCAGATGTCCATATGGCTAGGTCATCTGCAAAGGAGGATGTGTGTACTCTGGCTGGAAAATTTTCTGTGATGTCATTTATATATGCTAGGAATAATGTTGGTGAAAGAACTCCTCCTTGGGGGACACCTTGCTCCAGCAGCATCATTTTGCTTGTTTGTCCTTGTACTTTTGTCCTGGCAGTTCTGTTCTCAAGGTAGTGGCTGATCCATTTATACATTTTTCCACAAACATGCATGTTTTGCAGTTTTACTTTCAGTCCTTCCTTCCATACTTTATCAAATGCTTTTTCTAAATCTATCCAGACTGCTAGTGTGTGCTTTTTCTCTTGGAAGGCATCCTCTATTTCCTGAGCTATATAGGTTATTTGATCTTCAGTGGATCTGTACTTTCTGAATCCTGCTTGGTGTGGTGTTAAGAGTTTGTTTTCTTCCAGATGCCATGTTAGCCTGCCATTGATAATGCGTTCCATTAATTTTCCTACACAGCTAAGAAGACTGATAGGTCGATAGCCATTTGGTTCTTCCAGGTCTTTTCCTTTCTTTGGGACTGGTATTAGTATAGCTTCCTTCCATGCCTGTGGGACTATTCCTCTCTTCCAGCTGTTATTTAGGACTGCTAGTAGTTTCTTCTTTGCCTTGTTGCCTAGTCCTATTAGCATTTCATTTGTGATTAAATCCTTTCCTGGTGATTTCTTCTTTTTTAGGGTATTCATTGCCTGTTCCATTTCTTCCATTGTTAGATTTGCCATCATATATTCTGCTGCTGTCTCTGTATTTCTATGATGTATCTGTTTGTCTTTGATTGCTTTCTTCTGTTCGGTTGTAATATCAATGTGGTTTGCATTTGCATAGTGTTCCATTAGTGCATTTGCAGCCTTTTTTCCTGTAAGCAAGGCATTTCCTTGTTTAATTGTTATTTGTTTGTTTCTAGGTCCTTCATTGTTCATGGCTTTCACTAGTTTCCATAGTTTGTTTCCATCCCTGTCAAAATTCAGGTTTTCTGTTTTTTCCCTCCAACAATCTCTTGTTGTTTGATTTACTGTTCTTTTATATTTTGCTGAGATGGCTTTGAGAGAGATATTCGCTTCAATTGTTTGTTCTCTCTCTGCTGTCTTCCTGACATCTTCAACTTTGTCCTCCAATCTTTGTAGTTCTTCAGTCCAGTATGGTTTGTAATTTTTCCTCGCTCCTCTAGGAATGGACTCAGTGGCTGCCTGTATTATTGCTCTGTTTAGACTTTCCACCATTTGCTTTATGTTGCCATATCGTGTATTTATGTTTTCACAATATTTGTCTGTTAGTATGGCAAATCTGTCCCAATCTGCTCGTTTGTAATTCCAGCGGGGCAAGGGCTTTTGCTCCTGTGGAACATACTCCATATTCATTACAAGCTTGATTGGTCTGTGGTCACTACCTGCTAATTGGTCCAGCACATGGCGATCGATTTTGTGGAGGATGTCTCCTGTGCAGAAAGCTAAGTCTGGAGTAGAAGTGGTAAGCCATCTTCTGGAGTAGAAGCTCGGTGTGTCATCCGCTTTGTTGAGTAGATGGAGATTTGAGTCTATTTCCCAGTCCTCCAATTCATCTCCTCTTTTGTCAGTATCTGGGTATCCCCATCTTTCTGAACGGCTATTAAAGTCTCCGACAATAATGCAGTTTGTGTCAGTTATTTTCATGTTTGAGAGTGTAAGGTCCTTATCTGCTGGGCTATACAGATTGTAGATTCTTATTTTCACGTCCTTTATCATTATATCAACACCTATAATTTCTGTTTGGTTGTCAGAGATCACAGATACTTCGCTGCAAGGTATTGTATTTCGTGTAAGTATTAGAACTCCTCCTTTATGTCCTTCGCGGTCGAAACGTGTGGCCTGATATCCTCTGACTGAAAATTTGCGATTGGCATTGAGGTGTGTCTCTTGAATGCATGCCACATCTATTCTATCTTTATGAAGACGCTGTGTCAGGGATTCTTTCTTGTTATAAACTCCTTCGGCATTCCACTGTAGTATGTTGAGTGTCCTTGGTATTTGGTCAATAGCTGTTAACCTACTCCTCTGTGCCTTGACTCCACAGCACAGGGGAAGGTGACCACCAGTAGTCATGGGTGGACCCCCTCGAGGCAGGGGGCCCGGCACTATCACCGCCTGATGGGACTTCACGGGATTAGCACCATAACGATTAATTTTCATCTGTGGCATCATGAAATGATAAAGTTACGTTGCACTTCTTTGTCAAGCTTGTGGCTCAGTACATCCGATTTCGACAAGCACTTTTCGGGATGCTTTCCCTAGCCTTTGACTGTCCTCAGTCTACCTACAAGGCAGCAGGTTTGTGCGTCACTTCGTCTGGTCCCTCTCCCTTGACCTGTCCGACATGGGTGACCCTACCAGTAGCAGTGCTACCGTCGGCATAGCTCTTGGGGTCATTGGAACGCACAAGCCCCTCTACCTCGTCAAGGTGGACGCACGGCAGAGGGGGAACAACATACAAAGAATGTTATCTTGGCTTAGTCATTATATGAGACACACAGAACTATTGAACAACATACACACAGAGGTTATCTGGGCTTGGTCATTATATGAGATATATCGAACTATCGAACAACAAACAAAATAGAAGGTTATGTTGGCTTGGTCTTTATATGAGGCATACGCAACTATTGAACAACATACAAACACAGAAGAAAATCTTAGCTTGGTCACTATATGAGACATGCAGATCTGTTACTGAAAATTCCGAAGGACACGATCCAGGACAAGAGAAAAACGAGGACTTCAAATGAAATACTATACCACGCAAACATGCAAGGATGTTGAGACACAGACTGACTTATTCTCTGCTGGCGAAGTCATGGTAACAATGTTATGGGAATAATTTCTCTAGCAATGAATTATACTCAGTAGCTCATAAGTATCAAACACAATTATGTAAAAGTCCCCGCTTTATATGCCATCCGAGACATATTGGGGATTTCCTCTAGACTCATTATTCTTGATCACAAGCACTTTACGGGTGGTGGGGTCAACTGAAGTCAGTATTGGGTTACGGCGGAGGAACACATCAGAGAGGTCAACACCACTCTACAGACTGTTTGACCTAATGATGATGATGTGAGATTTTCGCGCGTGTGTTACCACGGCCCAAATATTGTTTTCAGGATGGTGTTGGCGGCGTTTGGTAGTGGTGCTGATTGTGAATCCCCTGGTAGCTTGTTAGTTTTATCTGTTAAGTCCGATGTATTGGCGTTCAGGTCGTATAGGCATCGAAAAGGGAGCTTGCATGTATCGGGGTGTTCCATCTGGGCATTTTGATGGAGTATGTTTATAATGAAATATCTCACACCTGTTGAGGATACTTTACCAACCCACACCTAATTCCAACCAGTTCCTTTACGCTGTGCAAAATCACGACCTGTTTACAACCTAATTCCTCTCTGCTGATGTGAAATTCAGGTTCCAGTCTTGCACCCCGCTGGTTTCTGAGCTTTGAGAGGAGAAGAGGATCTGTACAATGCAGTCCCCGTGGAGATTTTCCATTGATGAGGCATCTGAAGAAACCTCTCTACACCAGCCTCACAACTATAGATTGCCATCCGTTATCAGAGACCAGACGACTTGAACGCCAGTGCACTGGACTTAAGAGTTAAAATGCAGTCTTTAAGGTAATTCACTACCAAGCAACGAACGAACGAACGAACGAACGAACGAACCGAACCCAACCAACCAACCAACCAACCATTTATCAGTGTGAGGCTGGAGTCAGGCTCTCCTTTCTCTCTCCAGGCTCAGAAATCAACGGGATGTGCAACACCGGTACTGGAACTTTCCATCTACGGGGAGGCATAATAGAATATAATCTAGACATGGTTCAGCACGACACTTATTGAGGGGCTGGGATTAGGCCTAGGTTGGTAATGGGATTTATAGATTTCATTGCCAACAGACTCCAACCCAACCCGGTCAAAAAATGCCCACAGAAGTCGGATGTGTCGGCCTAAGGGCGCAAATAAACAGGCACAATGCAATAAGCCTCAGCAAGAGTAGAATGTCCTTCGAAACACCCGGGAAGGCTAACCCAGTCAACAAACGCCCGCAGAAGTCGGATGTGTCGGCCTAACGGCGCAATAACGCAGCTCTGCTGTAAACAGGCACAACGCAATCACGTACGAAAAAAAAAACTATCCGGATGAACGCAGAAGAAGAAAGAATAATACACCAACCCTACGGAGAAGGAGAAACAGTGTAAAGGCAGCTGTAATTAGTCACTAGTAACAGTGACATTTATAAGAGGGGTCTTCAAATTAAAACCTTAAATATTTTGTGTGTGGTGAATATATTCTACAAAAAGTAAAGAACACATGTATCATTTTTCGATGTAGCCACCAATGTGTTCAGTGCAAGTCTTCCAGCGCCGATAAGTACTTGGATTCCTGTAGAGAAGCAAATGCTCATGGTCACTTGTGTAACCATTCATGCACCACCTGCTCTACATCTTCACAGAAGTCACGGCGTTTGGAAACTGTCTATTCCACTCATATACTTGCTGGACTGACAGACATGCATCGCCACACTGAACCTTCATTCGCCGACGAATTTCTATAGGTTTCACCCCTTCACTGATTTAAAAAAAAAAAACGGATAACAGAACACTACTCCTCTTTGGTGCATGTCAGAAGTTGTGCGACCATGTTTAAACTTTTCTTATGACGTCAGCGTGATTGACAGTCTTGATATGCTAAACAACAATACTGACAGGTTACTAGACAATGGCATGGTTGTTGTAATTTCTATCACACTTTTAAAGCTTTCATGTAAAGCCCTCTTGTACAAGAGTCAGCATTGCAGACATAGACAATCAATTTCAACCGAACAAAAGAAGAAGAGGACGTCACCGGTAAAGTCTGTTGGTGATATGGGTTTGTCCAGTAATTTCAGGTTTAAAATAAAACCATTTTTATGCTAGAGGTAATTGTTGTTGGTAAACAGAAGACAGATCACGGCACTCGGGACACGGCCGCAAGCTCTCTATCTTCCTCAGCAGATACTGAACTGTATAGATACTAACTTCCCCCGTTGACTGCTGTTTATTAATGTACCTACCACGTCCACGCAATCATCATGTAGCACTAGTGCCAGATAAAAACAAACTAATGCTGGAGTTAAGCAAGCAGGAGATAATCTGAATGTGACCACGGAAAGCCTTATGCTTACAGTTGATTGGAATTTTCTACCTTCCAAACCAGGATGGCAAGGCAATTGGTATTAACACGTTGAAACTTACAGAGGGAATATCCTTTGCCATTCCCGCCGACTATGCAAATGAGTTGCTTGAAAAGGCCGAGGCTTTACAAAGCAAAGGTTAGTCGTAACATCATCATAATTATCGTTCATCATAATGTGCCATGCCAACTAGTGGTGGCATTCATGCCTCTCCAGACATCTCGGATCTTGGTGTTCTGGATCACCTGTGCTGATGATAATCCTAGATGTCACCGTTCCAGTCCATCCAGCATCATTTCACTTGGTCAGCTCCTGCCTCTTCTGCCGCTGATCTGTCCAGTCGTCACGATGATGTCCACGTGGTTCTAAGTATCTTTGACCTTCTCCTTCTCTAGCACTATCATTATTTTGTATCTTAAACTAGTGACTTACTTGTCTTTTCTGTCTAATAGATAATTTACCCGCGGGAGGTCAGCAATAGATAAGAGCACTTTTTCTTAAAAATCCGGTGTGCTGATGCCGAAGTAGCTGGTTCACCCCCTACACCTGTCAGTTTGAATAAATGTTGGCTTCTTTCTCGTCCTTGACCTGAAGGCGTAAATTACAAGTACCTCTGAAGTCGGAGTGTTTTCGCTTGATGGCGAGGGACACTGATAATATGGAAAGCTAATCCACTCTCAACAGTCAGACCAGTGCACTAGAAGTAGTAGTACGTATATGGACTACGCTTGAGTTCAAAGCGAGCAAGCAAAAAAAAAAAAAAATAACCGTTGGTGTGAATGGCCTGCTGCTGTTGTCAATGTCTTCGCGCCCCGGCTGATTACTATTACAACACGAAATAGTTGAACTGGGAACTGGAGATAACTTGGTGTATGTTCTCTAGTCAACCAACGCACACGTTACGTAGCTCGACTCCGCCGCGGGATATGTAAGATGTGGGTGTTGATCATTAAGCTATTATAGGCAGTCGTTGTGCCAAATTCACTACTGGCTATCCTTTTACAAGAATTATTGCTATACTTATACTACCTATATATATAAAAAAATTAAGTTGCATGTCCTTCACAGGACGTAGCAGTCAACCCCAACATTTTCGCTGTTCGTGATTCCTGGGCAAATTTTACGTTCAATAGTTTGCCATTGCTTCCTGAACGACCGGCTCCTATACCTTTTTCGAAAAAACCAGCACCGCTGAGTTTCGAACCCGGGTATACGGGCTCACAAACCGCGTTCGCAAGCCCTTAGCCACAGAGACCCATTTATATACTATATATATATTATCCTATATATATTATCCTATAGATTATATAGACCTATATATACTACTTATAAATTGCTATACTACCAAGCTTAACGCCAAATTTGATTAAAATAGTTTTCCATGTTTTACCTTTAAATATTTATTTAGAAGCGACATAAGGAGCTAGCACTAATGTGTGCCTCTTAAATGGTGGTATTCACAGCCTCAGAAATTCCGCATAGCTTCTTTCCTCGCAGTCTATCCTTCCCCGACAATTCTTAGAAAATTATGAACATTATCCGGTGCTCGTTGTATAAGGCTTGGTGGCTGTGGCGGACTGGGTATAAACATATTGGCTGTCAGGACTAAAATAAGTAAAACATATTGACTAATGCTTAACTTCATTTGAGATCCAGAGGGGCCACTTGCCACTGGGCAACCTGACGCTCGGGCCAGTCCGCCATTGCTTGTTCGATAACCAAACCATACTTGTAAAAAAAAAACATTTCTACCGCTACTTGGGATCAAAAAGGTGTTTAAAAGGCATGCAGATCGACTTCATGACAACGGGTTTTATCCCAAATGGCTCCGTTCCTTTCCACAGGGCGACCTGCCGAACGTGTTGCAAAGAGCACGAACTACATAGCTCCAGTGATGACCCACCGCGAAAATTGCTCTCGTAAACCGAATGATGTAGTCCGAAATCGAACCCACAACCTTCGAAGCGCAAGGCAGGCGGTGTAACACTACTTCGCCACGGAGGCTCCCCCGCTAGCGGGGATTGAACATGAATCAACATCTTTGTTAGAAAACACACAAAAGTGTTTGTAATTTTACACACCAGCCAGATATAAACAATCATTATTTGAAATTATGTTTTTTGTTTAAAGGATAAAACTGGGGACTAAATTTTATTACAGCTGGGATTTCGTTGGTTATATTTTGTATCACGCAAGATCTGCAGCAGTCATCACGATATTGTACAGATAAGTCACCTTAGCTAAAGTAATAACCAACATTCATGAGGTCCTAAGCAGCAAATCCTCAGGAATTTGCAGTTTTACTTTGGAGTACCTCATGCTCCTATAGAAAGATCAATAACATGACAGGCAAAGCAGAAAGACGGCGAAGCAGTTGCCAGAATTGTCTCGTTCTGGCCACAAAATTGTATCTAACTGGCTAGGAAGACAACATATACGCGATCGACTTAGGCGTAAATGTAAATTGCATTCTGGTTTATTCAGCTGACGCCAACAACAAACCCAACTATATCGCAAACGGTAAAGAAGCCAAAAAACGCCGCTACATGGGGATTACCATGCTGCCTTTGAACGAGACGATCATCATGGAGCTGAAGGACAAGATTGCCGACTTCCCAGACATTACCGGTGGTGTGTATGTTCACAAGGTCGTAGTGAGCTCTCCTGCTTATGCGTAAGTACTGGTTGTGTTAGCTCTGCCTCTTCCGTCTGGATATCGGGTTGGTGCCTGTTGTCAATGAAATACCTAAAAAGCCTGTGGAGGAAACAGTACAGGCCAAAGTCTTATCCTAGCCAGTCCGTATGTGCTGTGCTGAATCATGACCTGATTACATCTTTGTAATCTCTTTTCGCCGATGATGTGATCCAGACCCGGTCTTGCACACTTCGTGAGATTTTGAGCTTGGAGAGGTGAAGGGGAGCTCTGTAACACAGTACTTGTGAAGACTGTGTTGTCGTACAGGGTCGAAGGAGATGTCTTTGCACCAACGTGACTCCGATAGATGCAAGGAATGTTCCTGGGTCAGACGGTCTGATGGGCAGCACATTGACCTGAAGAGTTAAATTTCAGTTTTCCAGAAGATTCACAACCAACCAACCAACCAACCAACCAACCAATCCAACAACCTCACATTTAAACAAAGGCTCCATAAATAATATATTTCCCAGCGTGTTGTTTGGCATAGTTAGCTGTGTCTTGTCAGATGTATACTGCAGAAATAAATGTAATATGAAGTGAATAGATGTACCATTTTCTAGATGAAATACAGAACACACAGAATCTCTATTATTGTTTGAATGTAGCTCATTTATTATCCCCACGGTAATCGCAGATTCACTCCCAAGGCTTTCTGTGTACACAACAAGGATTTTAAACACCTAATTACTGAAGCTTCAGCGTATTCGACAAAGAAATCAACAATCAGCTGAGAGATGCTGATGTTGACAGCGATGTCATGTAAAGGATATGCGAAGAAAAAAAAAATCAAATTACTGAAACATTGTGAAACATGCAACACATTGCGGTGAAAGTAACCAACATCCCTACAAATTCACAAAGTGCCTCCCATCATTCTCTAAAGGTACAGTCGGTGATGAACGGGAGGTCCATACAAACATCCATGTGCAAGAGGTTGAGATGTCTTGGTTGTGCCCACATTCATAGTATCACATGTCTCTGCATTATAAAGGCCTCCTGTGGTAACATAAACGTCCGTACGAAGTTATCCCTGTCTTCCCTTGAGGACCAAACGGCATGCGTCCGACGGTTCTATATAGGCTTTGGTGGCGTCTATCTTCTACGGTCGCAGATGATGCCACCACATTTAAACAATGGGAAGCCCCGGCAACAATAATCCGGTCAGAAATTACCGGGAAGAAGATGCTAAGATATAACAGGCCTGCAGACACAATGCAAATACTACTTAATAATATACCGAACCTATGCAGAAAAAATAAAACACCTAGAGAAATGATGCTGGATGGATTGAGACGTTGGCATGGAGGAATATCATCAACAGAGTTGATTCAGAAAACCAAGGACCGAGATCTGTGGAGAGTCATGAACGCCCACGCCAGCTGGCAGGACACTTGATTATGGTGATGCAGAAAATGAATGAATTCATTACTTTACTATGGTGACCTTAGTGCATCCCCAGTGATTATCGTTTTCTTTTAGAACTCTTTGTTGTTCGTAAATGAGTAAGTAAATAAAGTACGGTAAAGAATTACTTTTCACGGCTTAAGGAGTATGTACACATCGTACTTGACCCATATTGTCATATATCACTCGGCGGTTAATGTTGTCAGTATCACATTCGCTGCCATGACATTCACAAGACATGTCCTGATACTTATTGTTTCAGGTAGTGTCGACGTGGACACCCAGAGCAATTTAAAAAAAAATCCATCTCGATGTGATACGACCCCACGACAACCGTGCCGGAAAGTGAGCGAGGCTCCCAAAGAATAAGTAAAGGACCAATTTTACATGCCATGAGGCATATAGGGTGTATTTTTAATGACTGTGAAGTTTTTGAAAATATTGTCATTCCAAGTTTTGTGGAGTTCATGCAACAAAATGCAACATAATAGGTAAATACAAAACTTGGAATGGCAATATTTTCAAAAACTGCACAGTCATTGAAAATACACCCTGCAGTTCTAGTCCCATATTTGTATAGACCAGTAGAAAATCAGGGAATTGTGTGGTCAGTATCACTCTGGCCGACTCTCTCCCCCCCTCCCCCACCTCACCAAGACATTGACTGGTAGCCATTTTAGGCTGGACTTGTAGCAATTTGGTTCATGAAAATTACGGCAGTTAGACAAATGATTTCCTGGTGCCACAAAGTCATTTACAGGGCCGTGCGGTAGATTTTCTCAGTATGATGCACGTCTTCGAAATGCCGCCCCTTAAATGTTTGTTTTTCTTTCTTTTCGAAATGCCACCCTTAAAGATTTTTAATTATGGAATGGTTCAAAATAATGTATTTTGATTTCGCTGCTTATGCCACCCCCTTGTGGTGCCGCCTGATGCGCCCTCCTCTCTGTAGCATAGTACGGCACGGCCCAGGGCATTTAGCACCAGTACTTTATTTTACCATTAATAGCCTTTATCGCAAATGATTTAAAGTTATCATCAATGCTCTAAAACAGTCGTCCTATTAGTTTTATCACTATTGTCGAAAGAATTAGCGGCACAGCAAATAAAGTTTGTCAGAGGTCAGACAGGATGGGTTCTCATTGTTCAGTGCGCAAGTGGTTCTAAAGCGGATCCGTGCTTGGCGCACTGTTAGAATGTACAAGTCCTACACTAAAGTTAGCTGTATGTCCTGGACAGGACGTTGCCATCACTCCCAGCATTTATTGACTGTTTGTGATTTTCTAGGCAGTTTTACGCTCAGTGGTTAGCCACTGCTTTTTGGAACGACCGACACTCACATTATTGTGAAAATCAGCGCAAAGCGGTCTGCTCCTAAATCGCCTGCGGTTAAGTTTGAACAAGGTTTGATTGGATTGTGGAATTGCATTCACTACCCCTAAGTCACAGACCTTAACTTAAATATGCTGGCTGCAGACAGACTACTTTATGGATGGTACTTTTAAAACATGTACCCCCAACTCCTTACATTGCTTTATCCATAACACAGAACACCGCTATTGTAGAATTATACTAGAAAAGAGTCGGGTTCGAATTCCAAGTGCAGACGACTGTTACAAATAATCAAGTCCAGGATGTGATACTTTATTCTGCTCCAGGGGTTGTCGATAAAGAAACCTAGGGTTCTCGGTCATCATCATCATCATCATCATCATCATCATCATCATCATCATCATCATCATCATCATCATCATCATCATCATCATCATCATCATCATCATCATCATCATCATCATCATCATCATCATCCATCATCATCATCCATCATCATCATCATCATCGTCGTCGTCATCATCATCGTCATCATCACATCGTCGTAATCTTAATTGTCATCATCATCATTATCATCATCATCATCATCATCATCATCATCATCATGTTCATCACCACGAAGCAGGTTATTTGCAGAACGTCGCTCTGATCACGTCCCTCCGAAAAGATTATCGATCCTTCCCGCTTCTCCTGCCTCATGCCGTTCCATACCCAAGGTGCTTTCAATGTCCCGTGCCCATCTTTTGTTTTTGCCGACCACCACTGCCTCTTCCATGCTTTAAATTACAGTTCCTTTCAAGCCAGTGTGAAGTTTAATACCATCGTCATCATCATGTGCCCTGCCAGCTTGCGTAGACGCTCATGTCTCTCCACAGATCTTGGTATATGGTGTTCTGGATCAACTCTGTTAATGATATTCCTCCGTACCACCGTCTCAATCCAGCCTACACAATTTCTCTACACCTGCCTCTGTCCTGTTTTCCATTAATCTTTACAGTTGTCGCAGTGTTCTCCAAATCCCTTCATCTCATTATATGACCCAAAAAAAAGCTGTTTGTTTCTTACTTAATGTTTAATGTGACCAAAGTATTTCAGTTTCTGAAACATGACGCTGCTTATGAGCAATGCCTCTTCCATGTTTAGACCTTGTTACATGTCACCCTTGTTCTGCTTCTCGATAAACGGTATTCTTAGAGTTTTCCTGTAACGCTTAAATTCAAAATCCCGATTGTCTCGTTAAGTGACTTGCAACATGGTCCACGATTCACATCTGGAAAGCTGGCCCACACGCAAAAATCAGTCCAGCGTGGACTACACTCGAGTTCAAGGCGAGAAAATTAAAACGAAATATTCACTCACAAAATATACACATTCAAAGAAGGATTACTTCAAAGCATTGGTTATCTCTGAATCTTCTCGCGACTCTCGCTTCACTGTTTGAGAACTGTTGTATATATGAAAGTATATTTTAGTAAATGCCATTACTCGGTTATTTTCAGAGGCGGCCTGCACGCAGGAGACATCATCATTGACATTAACGGGTTCAAAATAGAATCCGCCGCTGATGTTTACGATGTGTTGGAGAAGTCGGAGGTTCTGCGAGTAACAGTCATCAGGGGTCGATATAAAGAGATGTATTCCGTTGTAACAGAAACTTTGTAGCGCTTACTTGAATTCTTCATTCATTACAGCTGTTTACTGGCTTGAAACTGCCCACTCGCCATTCGGAATCTAGAATTTACTAGCAGTAAATAGTTGAACACATGTAGTTGAATTGGTCGCCTTTGCATGAACACAATCACAGACAGGACTGACGCGGTGATTACACCAGACTCAGAAAATAAACACTAAACAACAATGTCTACGACCTGCTGAAGAAAGAACACTCCGGTGGTAGTCTAATGTTGTTTTTGATGGATTGCATAGTTTGTGATACCGGGCTGATTGATTGTCTGATTGATTATGTGACTGATTAACTAATGGTTTGACCGATCGTTTAGCTGGCTCGTTGGGGGGTTGATTGACTAATGGTCGAGTGATTGATCAATTGACTGACCGATTGATTAACCATTTGATTGATTGACTGATTCATTGATTGGTCGATTTTCTGAAAAGATGCATCTTTATCGCACTTGAATTTTTTCTTTAGTGCTCCGATCTTTTCCTTGTAAGTTACGCTAACAGAATCTCAGTTCCGTGCACGAACATATTAACATCAACGTGAATTCTACTATGTGTATACCAGGATCATACTGGCTAAAACAATTAAGCTGTGGGTAGGTTTTCTATTTGTTGCTATCTATACTAGGCTTTATTCGGCCCAGAAGGCTAAGTGTCCGATACACTCACCACACACTGGTCAGTGTCAGTTCTTTACGGGACGTCGCTATCAATCCCAGCATTTATGGACTTGTGATTTCTTGGCAAGTTTACGTTCAGTAGTTTGCCCTGTATTTCTTAATGAACAGCATTCATATAATTATATGGAAACCAATGAAATTATGAGTCAGGCGGTCTGCTGCCAAATCTCCCGCAGCTGTTTCGAACGCGGTATGTGGGATTACGAATTGCGTCCATAAACCTACGCCACGGAGCCGGAAGAGCAGGGATGAGTATAGCTTTCCCGTGTTCTTTACTTTGTAAATATAATATTGCAACCGGAGCCATACCTGGTAAGTTTTATATTAGAGGCCATCTCTCTGCCACATCCCAGCCTCCCCCTCCCCCTCCTTCTGGCCACTGGGCAGGAGTACGTGGAGGAGACGTTACAAACCTTGGCTTAATCCCAGCCAGTCCGAATGTCCTTTGTTGAGTCACGACCTGATTACATTCCACTGCACATCTCCACGGGTGTGAAGTCTCAGTCCCAGTCTGTAGAAGTCGGCCTAAGGGCGCAAATAAACCTGGACATCTGGAAAAAAAACACTCCGGATGAACGCAGCAGAAGAAGTCCCAGTCTGTAGAAGTCGGCCTAAGGGCGCAAATAAACCTGGCATAACACAATTACCTCTGAAAAAACACTCCGGATGAACGCAGAAGAAGAAGTCCCAGTCTTGCACACCCCGCTGGTTTATGAGCTTGAAGGGGAGAAGTAGTGCCCTGCAATACACCCCCATGGAAGTGGGACCGGGTCGAGAGAAGCGTCTGTACGCCAGCATCTCTTCGATAAATTCACGCCCTTCTCATGGCTCAAACGACCTGACCATATATGTGTCGAAAACTCATAATCTTCCAGAGGATTCATAACCAACGAACGAACTAACCAACCTACTAACTATACAACCAACTGTCACCCATCTCTACACAACATTTGATTGATTGATTGATTGATTGATTTAGGAACCGACATCACAGCATTCGGGGCATTCCCATAAGCGCTCCGTCCCCATCCTCAGAAGCCAGCGAAGAGTTCCAACACCAATATACAACATTAGAATGAAGTTGTAGTCTTAGCAATGTACGCGTATGGGAAAAACGTTAGTAGAACAAGATACTTCCCATGTACAAAGTTCAGCACACACTGTCGCCGACAAATCTTGAGATAGGTTGAAGGCTGATTAGTCATTATCAAGACATTTTGTCGCTGACGGAGAATGGCTCAGAGGTTACGGCGTACACCGCACACTCTTGCAGATCATGTTCATTGCACGGTGTGGAATGTTTGGATTTTGTACTGAATAAGAAAAGTGTGGCGCGCTTCCTTTCTGATCCAGAGTAGTGGATCGAACGTCCAGCCTTTTCACGTTGAAAATCCCTTGATAGTTCATCATCATCAAGAACCCTGCCAGCTGGCGTAGCCGTTCATGTCTCTCCATAAATCTCGGTCTTTGGTGTTCTTGATAAACTCCTGCTATTGACATTTCTCCATACTACCATCTTAATCTATCCACCATAATTTCTTTTCTTTTCCTTGGTAGTCAGAAATCGAAAAAAAAAGAAGAAAACCGACTGAAAAAGCTGCTGCTCATGCTAAATTTCACAATTAGAAAACTACAAAAAGTATTTATAGCATGTATGATTCTGGTTGATCCACATTTGGAACTTCGTGCTGTACTGTCCTGATATTCTTCTTGTGAGATCTATGCGACAAGACTGAATCACTTATGAAGATATCCGTTTTGATCATCTACCGAACCTGAAACCAAATCGTGTATCACGTATTTTGTGATTATGCCTTTTAAAATATGGCTAATTATGTTTTGTATTTTTCTTTAGTAACTGAATTTTCGCTGCTGTACCGTAGTTGACCCGGTGTGGTATGTTGTGTAGTTAACAAGGAAAATTATTTTTAGCAGTTATTTAATTGATTGGTTTTGTTGTAACTGTAGACTGCGCCTACGTATACGCTGCCCACGGATATGTCTGTGTAGACAATGTTATTTTCTATACTTATTTCCTTGATATACGATCAGCATGTTCAACCCCCACACCGGTTAGTTGAACTAAAATGTTGACTTCTCCTCCTTAACTTGAGGGCGTAAATTACAAGTACCTCAGAAGTCGGAGTGGGTTCGCCTGATGGCGAGGGACACTGGTAATAGAAAAAGCTAATCCACACGTAAAAATCAGTCCAATGCAATAGTAGTAGCACGTGTATATATGCGCTTGAGTTCAAAACGAGCGAGCGCAAAAAAAACAAATGTGATCAGACACTGAATTGCTTGTCTGGTAATGTACAATCGGCGAATTCGAATTCCCACCCAGGCAGGCAGTTTTGTTGACATTGATCTGAGCTCCCCGTCCTACCCAAGTACAAGTACCTTGAAATGTTCCCGGAAGTAAAGCTGCCGGCGTGATGTTGGACACATCACCAACCGAGTGCCGATTATAAACTGAACTGCAGGTCCCCGGGAAGGTTAACTCGGTCAACAAATGCCCGCAGAAGTCGGATGTGTCGGCTTAACGGCGCAAGAACGCAGCTCTGCTGTAAACAGGCACAACGCAATCACGTCCGATAAAAACTCCGGATGAACGCAGAAGAAGAAGAAGTACTGCAGGTCTTTAACAGGAATTGTCTGCAGCTGATTTCGAACCCTCGTCGGGGAGTTGTGAAACACGGTCACCGCTCCTGAGCCACAGCTCCAGCAAGAGTGCCTATTGGTATATGAAAATATATTCCTAACATCATAGGCTAAAAACCATTACATGGGTGGACAAGTTTATTTTATTTCCTTAAAATAATTTATTAGGACGTCTAATCAACAGTAAGGGCGGAAACCTTATTTTATAGGCATGCTTAACCACTTCACACCCAGCTGTTACTTGCTTTAAAACTCATAGAGTGAGAGTCGGATAAAAATTATAAAGCCATTATGAGATAGCTATCTCACGCTAAAGCTGACTACTTTGAGTGATCAATACATCTCCCATTTCACTTGAGAATCCGCACTTGGCATAGAGCAATCTGTATTTATGACAGTGTCTGCTCTATAAACTTATCATAAACTATTTGTTTTATGTGAGTCATTGACACTTTCGCCATCACCAAAGAAAAACATCGGCTTTTGTTTTTAAAATGTAAATGTTATAGAAACATTCTTAGAATTCCGTGCAGCAAGAAGGAGAAAAATATTGACATTCTACAACAGTGGTTCTCAACCGGTGGGGAATTCCCCCCCCCCCCACCCCGGGGGAATTTTAGGGTTTCCAGAGGGGGGGGGGGGAATGAAGACCATTTCAAGATCGCGTTAATACAAGAAACGATTACTTGATATTGTTTTTCCCTTCATACTTTACAGTTATGTACGTCTCATCCTTCTAAAATTCATTTGATAAAGTAGACCCACAAATCATGTTTTATGTGGATGTCTAGACTTGTTTTAGTATATGTTATTAAATTTACCTTCCATTTTTACGCATACTGTGTAGGGGTGGGGGATTTTTAGACAGGAAATATGAAAGGGGAGGGGGGAATGACGTTCTGAAAATTCGGTGAAAGGGGGGGGGCACGGGCCAAAAAAGGTTGAGAACCACTGTTCTACAACATCAGAACATCCAAAAACATCTGGTACATAAAAAGCATTACGTTTCGGAAATTAGAACGCTGTGGCGATATTAAATGTCACAGTGAATGGGAAAGAGCAGTGATGGAAGGCATGGCCGCTGGAAGAAGAGGGTCGATGTAAGTCGGAGGTTGCGGAGTTCGCCTCTGGCTCAAGGAGATAAGTTCGTCTCGCGGTGTTGGCTGTTTGGATTTTCACAAAAATAAGAATAGGATACAGGGAGGCTAACCCCGGGCAACAAAAGCTCGCAGAAGTCGCATGTGTTGGCGAAAGGTGCTAATATCGCAACTCTGCATTAAACTAACACACTGCAATTAGGTCCAAAACATGTCGAATGGATAAGAACGCGTATTCTCAAACATCCGGTGTTCTGATGCCGAGGTATCGGGTTCAACCCCTATACCGGACAGTTGGACCACAATTTGACCTATCGTCCTTGACTTGCGGACATAAATTACAAGTATCTCTGAAGTCGGGGTGGGTTCGCCTGATGGCGAGGGACACTGTTAATATTGAAAGCTAACCCACACGCAAAATTCAGTCCAGCACTACAATCAGTAGTGTGTATCGAATACGCTTGGGTTCAAAACGAGCGAGCGAAAAAAAAATAATCTACAATTACAACTATTGCTAGGCGGTCTGCTGCCAAATCGCCCGCAGCTGTGTTTCGAACGCGGTCTGCGGGATTACAAACTCCTTTAAACAAACCAAACCAAAAAACGGACGTCGACTAGCAAATCGTTTTGGCAGGTCGCGATGAGAGCGGTGTTCTGCATAGAAACTGCACCAGTATGATGATTTGTTACTGTCCTAATAATGCTTAACATTGCAATGTCTGCAGTTGGTGACGTTATATGATTGTCTGTTTTCTGTTCTTGTACGGCTCAGACCACTTTTCTTCTCTGTATGTATTCGGCTCTGTGGCGAAAGGAGTTACGAACGCAATTCATAATCCTGCATACCGCGTTCGAAACACATCTGCGGGCGATTTGGAAGCAGACCGCATTGCGTTGGTTTTCTATACAAAGGTATGAGTACCAGTCATTCAGAAAGCAAAGGCAGACTACTGAACGTAAACTTGGCAAGAAATCACGAACAGCCAAGCAATTCTGGTATTAACTGCGATGTCCTGTAAAGGATATGCAACTAACTTTACTTGTTATACCGCATACTCAAGTTGTCAGCTCGTCAGTAGGATTCCCTGCCTGGGTAATCCGTGACATTGCTGTTTTTATTCTTAAATTACTTATACATCTCAGATGGCGAGTCAGAGACCGCCTTTTATCATTTAACTGATTCAGCGCTGAAGGATAATATATCGCCAAATGTGACCTCCCATGTGGACAGAAGGACGATATATCGCCGTACTAGTGCCATCGTGTTATTTGTTTTGTTTCGTGGTATCTTCCGCAATTTTAATGCTCATGAATATAAATTTACATTACAGTGCTTTTCATGTGACTGCACCACTTTTGGTCCAAACGTAAATGTTTGTTTAGCACTGAATCAGTTAACACTCTCTAGCTGACTAACTTTAGTTTGGTAATAGTCATATACTGTTTGTTCTAGACTCTAGTCTTGCCTAAAACAAAATGTATACCGGTGTCTTCTTTCATCTTTATATCAGTGTAGTTATTTTAGATATGCAATGGATTGTATACCATGAATGCGTCACCTGTAGCGTGTTCAGTCTTCTATTGTAGCTGGTGTCTTTTGATGACGTCTTCTATACCGATTCACACAATATGGACAATGTAAACAAACCCTCGCCAACAGCTCGGATGAGTGCATTTATTGAAACAACTTCACTGGAATTTCTTGTTGAAAAATACCACCGTGAAACTGTAAACTATACGTATCTAATTATGATTTCATCCATTTTTTTCATTCTGATTTATAACCAATATGGTATTTACTTCAACATCTCGGGTGTTATTTTAACATCAGATTGTTATCAAGTGTATTAAATCTTAATAACGTGCGTGCTGTTGTACGAGGAAGATATGTTGGCAAGATGCTACAATGATTGGCAGTCGCACGATGTGTTGTTTAGAAGGTGGGTTAGATATGAATAAAGATAAGAGCCAACGCGTTAGATAACGTGTCTGTTGTTGTTCTTGTTGTTGTTTTTGTTTGTTTGTAGTTTCTTGGCAGTTTAAGCTCTTCATTCTTGTTCGACATAAAAGTCTACCCACCAAAAGCAAACTCATTATGTGATACATTAATTCCAGTCTTCCAAAAATATATTCATATTATTGTGATCGCCTGGTGCGACACAAGATATTGGTGACACCGCTATCTTGTGACGCACCAGGCGATCACATATCCCACTCCCAATTTTTCGATGGATTCCGTCGAATAAGAAAATCTGGACTCTTGGCGTTTTAGACAAAACCCTCTGTAAATGTGGGACTATTTAAGTTAACAATCAGTCAAGGGGGTTTCATCATGGGACTCAAACCTTTCTGTGTAACTCTGTTACCAATTATATCCCCCGAACCTGCCATTAACACGGCTTTGGAAAACAAATATCAGTGACAATAAAAAAAATCAGTCTCTGATAACAGATAATACCTCATCTTATAGGTGGCCATGGGGAATATGCTGTACACATACAAAACAAGCCAGCAATCCTGACATCAAAATCAACACCTAGCTCCATGGATGAATTCCATAGGGGCACCAAAAATAAAAATGTCTATATAGGCAATCACTTAAAATTTACCATTCCCACTGTAACAAAAATAAATAACTAAATGAAACGACCAGAATCACACTAGGACACCTCCAAATCAAGATGCACAGACATCATTGCCACTGAAAAAAATAATTCTAATGACTACGCAAGCAAATCCATGGTTTTTGGCTTCCCCGGTCAGAGTCTGGTAGCTCCGCTTCTGCCAGAAACATCCACCAGTTCCACCTGTACGTAGGAGAAAAACAAAGCAAAGCAAAACATGCTTGAAGACACGGCGTCTTGGACTCGCATTCTGTGAGTGGGGATTCCTATTTCAAATGAACATTGAACGACACAAAAACAATTATTGAACTAGTAATTAATTACTTGTTTATACAGTGTGCTGTGGAACAATATAACGAAAATGTTTCTGTCTGATGATGTTCACTGGATAGCTTTTCCTCCCATTGAATGTCTATTATGTGTCTCTTTTAAATGTTGTATGCACGGTGGAAATATAGGGCACCACTGTTTATTCATCGCTCGACACTTAATATGTCCACTTATGGTATCATGAAACTGGACGAACACGCTGGTATGATAAATTCCTCTGCCTCCGACTATAAGGAAGAGATTTTATGATTTTATGACCACAGGTAACCTTGTCATCTGTCACTTCAAACGAACATGGTGAACTGATGTACAATAAGGGAAACATTCCCCCCTTGATGATCTCAGGTGATGATGCCACCGGTAGGGGTTGAATATGGATGTCCAATGCTCTGCTGCTGGTGGGACACCCTGGTACAATGGGTCTCTGTTGTCTCCTTTTCTAGGGAAACAAGGACAATGCATTTTCTGGATGGCTCCAGATGTCGACACTGCTGAGATTAGTCGCATGAGGTTCACAACTGTCTTCCCGAAAGAATCAGCGGAATGTGTCTCCTGTAAAGCCACAGGCTTGACTTGATATTGGGGTGACGGAATATTGCTCTCTTCTGCTACCCCACTTCAGTTTGCTGGATATGATGCACTGCACTTGCCAACAATCTTACGTCACCCCATAACATCGTCGACAACATATTCAGCTTTTTGGACGAAGCTTGGTGACCTTTCGTTGGAGTATCTGCGTATAATCTTAATTTATACCGGAGGACTCAGACTGAGCGCCGGCCGGGTAGGACATTTCTGTTCTCTGAACAAGGAATAAGGTCACCATTAATTTCAACGACTTGAGATGTGGGTGTAGGTCTGGAGGCTCTTCTCTCAATGCTGTGCTAATTGGAGACTTGGGAACAAAACCTGAGCCCAGTTAATGTCTTGGCCAGGGACACCCCCCCCCCCCCCCCCCTTGAAGGCAGAGGACACAAAACATGAAACTACCACCTAAAAGAATCATTGAAGACTGGAACAGACTCCAACAGGATAATCTAGAGGCCGTCAAACATCCTAGGCCAAGCCTCGCCACTTGTCACAGGAGAGGATATAAAGGACAGGAAGATATAATTTCCTATACTTAGGTGCTCAAAGACAAAGAAGCGCAACACTGACTTCTAGTGGGCCAGAGAAGGAAAGAATAATAAGAAAGAGAGAAAGAGCACTTTATACATTCTCCTCAGTTAACAAGAAAAGGGATAGAGAGTTAGACAGAAGATTCCAGGAGTTCTTTGGGTGTGGAATATACTGTTGTATACCCCAGACAACAGATTGCACTGTTGGACTGTAATAGGATCAAAGAGTTTGTACACCAAACTATAAACTAAACTAAACAAATTAAGAACAACAAAATTAGACTTTTATTGACAGAACTATACGATTCAGGGACAAACAGACATCCTGACATGTCACACAACTGACATATACAGATATGGGAATCTATGTTCCCACAGTGGATATCACTGCTGCCTAATATCGCTATGAACATGTCCCGGATACCCATCTGCTACAAACCAGCAAGAACCAACATGACAATAAAGAAGCCTCAACGTGAACAACAACGGTAACAACAGACATAGACTCTCTATTAGACCTCATCCTCAGGACTCATGGACAGTCGGTACCTACAGAAATGGGAACCTGAAATATCACAGTTAGAGATAACTACTACTTAGCACCGACTACAGGAGCGGTCTCTAAATGACAGTGAGACCTCAACCATGTATAGTTGAGTCGGGGGGTTCCTTCAGTACCCACAAAGGACACCCGCATCTCATAGGTCGACTGGGACCAGACACATCAAAGAGTCGTAATATAACAAATTACAGAACTATAACACTAGCAGCAAAGATATAGTGACATAAATCAGTGATATAAACAGGTATACGAATGGGGGTGTGAGCAGGCCTAAAAACGACACTAATCCAGAGCTGGGGCACAAGTTTACTCTAAAACAACAACCATGGCCAAGGTTCACTACCTAGAGCGGGTTTACACAACGCCAATCACAGTTTTCATGGATTTCCTCGGTCCTTTCGGGGATTGTGTACGCCATCGAATGCGCTGTGGATCACACGGGCCAGTCTTAGTTAAATCTAGAGCAGTGGTTCTCAACCTTTTTTGGCCCGTGCCCCACGCCCCACTTCACCATATTTTAGAACATCATCCCCCCACCTTCCTATAAAAAATTTGGCCCGTGCCCCCCATCACCATATTTTCAGAACGTCATTCCGCCCCTTTCATATTTCCTACCTAAAAATCTCCCCAGCCCTACACAGTATACGTAAAAATGGAAGGTAAATTTAATAGAATATACTAAAACAAGTCTAGACATCCACATAAAAAGTGATATGTGGGTCTACTTACTTTATAAAATGAATTTTAGAAGGATGAGACGTACATAACTGTAAAGGTATGAAGGGAAAAACAATATGCATTGGTGACTCCCTACTCTGGTCCAGTGACTGGGGAGGGCTGGTTCAAGCCTCCTTTTTCGACATGAGCATAATCGCTCCCTCGGCCCCGGTTATTACAGTCGGAGAGAGCAGGAAACTGATGGGCACTCCTATTTATCAACTTTTCCTGAGCAGCTTCCCATCATACCCCGGGGCACTGCAGGGGATGCCGGTATTGGTGACACCACTATCTTGTGTCGCACCAGGCGATCACATTATGATGAATTAGTTCCCTCCGCCACAATGCATTAATTATGTGCTGAATATGTTCCAATCCGCCAACGGAACACTCATCTATATATATATATATATATATATATATATATATATATATATATATATATATATATATATATATATATATATATATATATATATATATATATATATATATATATATAAAAGAGAATGTGTCTTTGTTTGTGTGTCCTTTATGCGTTCCTGAACGGTCCATCCGATTGAGATGAAATTTTCTACAGATGTTCTTCTCATTCCCGCGCAGCCAACTGGCATAGTTATTTAGTTTAAAATCAACAATTTTTCCTCCAGCACGAAAGAAAATGGCACGAGCTTTAGAAACAGACGAATAAATGTTCCGCCATCTTGCTGCAAGGGAACTCACTCTCTGATTAAACCAGAAATTAGTTAGGAACAGTTGTTGTTCTCACTCGCGTGGATGCAACTGAAATAGTTAGTTTAAAATCAATTTTTAATTTTTGGGAACGGGAACGGGAGCAGGGGCCGAATATGAATTAAATGAGACGCTCCCCGCCAGGGACTGGGCGAAGCCGGGCCGGGTCGTCTTTTTTGGGAACGGGAACGGGAGCAGGGGCCGAATATGAATTAAATGAGATGCTCCCCGCCAGGGGCTGGGCGAAGCCGGGCCGGGTGTCTAGTTATATGATAAATTAATTCCCTCTCGCTAACAACAGACACATGATTTGTTGAATTAATTCCAAACCGCCAACGGAACACTCACGTGTGATAAATTAGTTCATCGCTGTCAGCCTCCTTGTTTCATGATGAAAGAAAAAAAGGAGAAGAAAACTAAGAAGAAGAAATAGACGAGGGAAAGTCATTATCAGCAATTAACTATTTGTTCTTGTTAAAATAATTTTAAAAGGCAAGAGAATTGACTCCATTGCACCGAGTTTTATCCCGTTTGGTTCGGCTTCTTTTCACAGGACGGCCTGTCGAAAGCGTCGCACAAAGCACGAACTCCGTAGCCTTCCAACGATAATCCCCAGGAGTCTCCGAGAAAATTATACTCTTGAGCAAAACCACATAGGCTGGAATCGAACTCACAACCTTAGGAGCGCTGGAAGGTGGCGTAACCTCTTGGCCGCGGAGACTCAGTGTTTGTTTTTGTAAGGAGCTGTGATGGCAAAGAAGGTTAGCCCGCTGGCATGTGAACACAGTTGACACAAAAAGTAAAGACCGTTCTACGTGTTATAAGACGTATCGGGTTTATTGCGCTGTCTCCGTATTTGTATAGACCAATCGGGGCTCAGTGTTTGAAAACATCGCGATCACCGGAAATATCAGTGGGAGAAAAGTCAGAAGCAGACCGAGAGAGATGATGATGGATGGACTGAGATATTTGTATGGCTCGAGGGGGGCATAGGAAGGTGGGGGGGGGGGCATCATCACCAGAGGTGGTCTATAGCACCAAAGACCGAGATCTGTTAAAATGAAACATGAACACCTGCGTTAGCTGTCAAAGAACATGATGATGATGAATCAGTACTCGATTGGTGATGTGGACAATATCATGTCAGCCAGGTATGCTTTGCATCACAATTTCTGGTGCCTATTTTAGACTGGATATACCTCGAAGCCCAGGTCAATTAAAAAAAACAAACACTCAATGGGGTTTCGAACACGAAGACCACCGACCACACAGGCAAGCGTAACAGCCAATGAGCTACCACGGCTCATTGGTACCAGCACGGTGGTCTGGGTGAAATCGCTAGCAATGGCATGGTTTGTTTTTTTGGTCTCGATAATTACGGTCCTGACATTGATCCTGCCAAGTAAATTGGTGTCTGAATACTTTAAAAATAACCCAGAAGACCTGTGGCGGGGAAAGTTCCCGGTCATCTTAATGTCATTATGCAGTGACCCAGTATATATGAAGACCTAATATTTCATAATCCTGTGGCAGTCTGTCATTGGACCAACCTTACCTTTATGATGACCTTTACGGCTTAAGCAACTCGAATATGCCAAGAAAACAACATGAAATAAAATTGTGCCATACTCACTAGCCTGAAGCTGGTTACACCACAAAGCTGGTAACGTTGCTTTTCTGAGACGAACATTTGGTATGTGAAACATCGCTTCTAGACTTTTGTTAAAAGGCTAGAGGTTCGACTTCATTGTACCGGGTTTTATCCCATATGGCTCGGTCTCTTTCCTCACGGCGCCCTGCGTAGCGTAGACGAAAGCGTAGAACAAAGAATGAACTCCGTAACTCCAGTGACGACACCGGGAGTTTCCGAAAGAATAGCACTCGTGAACCGAACGAAGTAGGACGAAATCGAACCCACAACCTTCGGAGCACCTGGCAGGCGGCATAACCATTCCGCCACGGAGACTCCCTGGCTAAGAACAAAGAGTAGTGATGTCTGAAACTACTAGCAGAAAGCCGGGACCATACGTTTTATTTAGTGAAAATCAAAGTCTGTTGAGTTCAGTTGAGTTGAGTAAGAACAGATAGCGCAACACTCAGGACATTCTCTTAGTGCTCCGTCCCCATATTCAGTAACCAAAGAAGAGCCCCAGTACTATTGTACCAGATGCAGTTTGATTAAGTGCCCGTCTCGCTTTTCCTCGGAGTACTGGGCGTTGGCCAGATCCTGTGCCACACCATTCTCTCTAGGCAATGATGGTTTATCTGTTCTTCCACATTATACATGATCCCACAGAGCTCTGACCACGTCAGTCTTATCGCGCACCATCCTTCACCCGACTGAACAGACCCAACCAATCCGTGCAACATACTCCACCCGACCGAACAGACCCAACCAATCCGTGCACCATACTCCACCCGACCGAACAGACCCAACCAATCCGTGCACCATATTCCACCCGACCAAACAGACCCAACCAATCCTTGCACCATACTCCACCCGACCGAACAGACCCAGCCAATCTGTCCGACTGTTCGTTTCCCACCACACCAGCACATCCTGGGGTAAAGATCCAACAGACTCCCCATCTGTGATTGTTGAATTGAAGCATGACTTTCTGCACGAAGCATACTTGTCATCACCACCTTTCTCAGCGTGCTCTGTGATTCATTTACAACCACGACATGTGTGTGCTGTTTGTTCTACAGCTAGAGAACATCTGCTGTAAAAATAAAAATGAAAATAAAATAAAAATAAATTCAAAGCAACAGAGATCAATGACTTATTTTTTATCACACGTGACCTGAAGCAAACAATGAAATCGCCAAGAAACTGGCGGCAATGGGCTTGTGTTATTGTTTGAGAAATGTTGACAATACTGAGACATTTGAATAACGAAGACACAAACAATAGATTGCACGATTTAACGCCTTAGCATATTTCGCACAACGTAAAGTAAAATAACTAGATAAATCCTTCAAGCTGAAATTATACACATGTTCGCACAAGTAATGTCAATTGTGACCACGATAATTTTAAACTGACTGTCACGTCTTTTTGTTTGCACAAAACACTGAGAGAGGGAAACAAATTCCGTGGTAATGACAATTGTGAACTGATCACTGATCAAAACCAGAAAGACAAGACAAATGTAGTTTATAGAGCATATCAACAACAGAGACAGAATAAATAAACATTAATCATGTTTTGGAGGGTACTACACAAGAAAGGCGGGGATAAACTGAACACGTTTTACGAGGAAAGCTTGAACAAATGAGCAGCAAATAATTATGTTGTTCCTCCGAAGTCGGACAGTGTTTGCCTGTACGGCGAGGAACCACCAGTCTGCACACCAATAAGCCAGACATGAGACAACAGATACTCACGCAAACCTCAGTCCGGTATGACATCAGACTGATGTTGGACAATAGGATGCCTTCATCCGACATACAGGACTTCCCGCTGGAGCTCAAGCCAACGAACACAAGCAAGCATTATGTCGTCATCATCATCATCATTATTCATCGTCATCATGATAATGTGTCATGCTCGTAATCTCCGCTTTCTTTCTTTCTTTCTTTCTTTCTTTCTTTCTTTCTTTCTTTCTTTCTTTCTTTCTTTCTTTCTTTCTTTCTTTCTTTCTTTCTTTCTTTCTTTCTTTCTTTCTTTCTTTCATTCTTTCTTTCTTTCTTTCTGTCTGTCTTTCTTTCTTTCTTTCTTTCTTTCTTTCTCTCTTTCTTTCTTTCTTTCCCTTCCTTCCTTCCTTCCGTCCTTCCTTCCTTTCTTCCGTCCGTCCGTCCGCCCGCCTTTCTTTTATCCTCAATGGAGCATAAACTCTCAACACACCTACACCTAGTCCTCAAGGTTACTTGTATTTTACAGCTAGTTTTATACGGGATGAGGAAGACAGTTCTTCACCGGACTCCTCAGTAGCCCCCTACGGCATGCATGGCAGATGACAGTGATACTATTCTTTGTTTTCATTTTGGGTCCAGGGAACACACGTGTGATGAAGCTGAGGTTTTTAAATATAATTTTTATAAAGAGAAATAAACTTGAATACTTAGTGACAGCTGGAACACTTGATGTTAAAAGAGGAAGTGGGAGACAAAGAGGCAGATACCGGGAAGGCTTGGTCATATGGCATAATCGAGACAAGAACACAGACCTTATCCAAGAGTCTGGTGATCGTATGAGATGGTGAACCATGACCGCTCAGGTTTATCGGCATGGCACGAGATGGTGATGACATATGGTGAATTTGAGTGTCAACCATACATATTCGCTAGAGCAGGGGGTGTGCAAACTACGGCCCGCGGGCCGCAAGCGGCCCGGCAACTGGTTTTATGCGGCCCTCGAGGGCATTTAGAAATAAAAATTGCTACTTAGTTTTTAAGCTATTTTGTTGAATTTTACATAATTTCATGTACCATTATGATTGTTTTACAGTTTTGATAAAATTTCTGTCTAATTTGCTATTCTTGTAAACCGTCCTCGCCCTTCGTAATGTAAAGCTAAAATGCGAATTTATCGATTTTAATATAGAGAGGTTTTGTCACTTCCCTTTGCTGAATCAAGAAATCCTTTCTGGTGAAATGACTGAAAAGTACAAAGCCCAATTAGATGCATTGACTGAAGAATTTGAAAGGAGATTCCAAGATTTCAAGAACTTAGAGCCAGAGTTCAATATTCTCAGTTCCCCTTTTAGTGCAGAAGCTGATACAGCCACAGAGGACATACAGTTGGAGCTGCTTGACTTACAAGCAGATCATGACCTGAAAGAGAAATTCAAGTCAGATGGTTTGCTGGATTTCTATGGATCTTTATCACAAGAATCATTTCCCAACTTGAAAAACTTTGCAGCTAAACTTTTATCATTGTTTGGATCAACATACATTTGCGAACAAGCATTTTCTTGCTTGAAGATCAACAAATCTAAGAATAGGTCTTTATTGTCGGACTGCAACTTGCATGCTGTCATGCGAATTTCAACAAGTAAACTTGCTCCAGATTTCAAGAATATTGTCAAAAATTGCAAGCAGTTACATACATCTCATTAGAAATCAACAATTGTAGTGACAATGTAGTCGGTTTGTGTCTAAATTAAAGCCATTGATAGATAATTTAAAAAAAATTATTATAATAAAAAATTGTAAAATCTTGTTAACAAATTAGTAAAAGTTTTGTCCTATATTGTAAAATATCATTTATAAGTGTATAAGTAAAATAAAATTGCAATAATTAGTTATTTGTACTGTTTAATAACCTATAAATAATTCATAATTACTTATTGTGATAGGTTGCTGTAAACAAAGTGGACATAATATATATGCGGCCCCTCAATAGCTTTACATTTGTCAATGTGGCCCTACGCACAAAAAGTTTGCCCACTCCTGAGCTAGAGAAATATCCGTATAGTGTGTCCTGTGATAAGTCAGAGTTTAAGTCAGATATTACTGAGCTAGTCGTAAGAAAGTAGACGGTACTATTTGCTTTCTGTTAGCGCCGAATGTTGGTCGGAGCTCACCATACCTGACACCTCACATTGTGCCAACGGCTACGAGCGGAAGAGCGCAATTAGGAAGGTACAAACCTTATCCTGGTGCGAAGAAATGTAACCTAAAGACTAAATGCCATGGCAGGGCAGACCAGACCATAAGTCTTGGACGGCAGCTGGTCTAGGATCGAAGCTCCGACAGGCGGACAGTTATAGCACTGCTTTGCTGATCCGGCAGCATCTGCAGCTTGTCTTCTTACAGCTGTTTTGGTGTTATCTTTCCTCTGGAGTAAACTAGACAGGCCGAGAGAGGGATCATGCTGCATGAGCAACACATACTCTGTTCAATTCAGCCGAGGCTTTGTGCTCTGGAGTAGGGTAACATTCGCTACTGCCATGATTTGTAGTTATTGTGACTCTTTTGTAGCACAATGCAAAAAGTATAGTCTGTCAAGACGATAAGGTGCTAATCTAGTCGTATATGGTTACATCACTCTATCACTTCTATGAACTGCAATCAATGGATGTGAGAATATTTCTCTTTCCTAGCGGGAGATATATTAAGGAAATTAAATGTAGAATAATCTTGCATTGGCATCTTGCTGTTTTGACAGACGATAGTTTGCTATATTGTGCTTCAAACAAAAAGGCATAATAACTAAACCCATGGCGGTAGCGAATGTGACTGATCAGACCAATTCGCGCTGTAAATGTTCGTTCACAATGGATGTATGTGAACGCATGGTCATTTTCACCATCATACAGACTCTTACGTCTCACGCGCTCAGTGTGTGACCTATCTGCAATCATTTTCTCCTTTGTCTTTATTCCATTTCTGATATTTGTCCTCCATGCAACACGTTCAGTGGCGATTTGCTCCCAATATGCATTATCAATGCCTGCATTAATCATGTCCCGCTTATACACATCTTTGTATCGTAGTAATGGCCAACCCTGAGATCTCTTACCCATCTGTTATTCACTATAAAAAGATGTCCTTTGGTATTCTACCATCGTCCATCCTCCTAACATGTCCTATCCATCTAAATCCACGCAGACTGAGCATGGAACAAACCGTCACACAACCTGATCGTTACAATACTTCAATGTTTGTGATTTTGTCTTGCCACTTAATTAATACCAAGTATTATTCGCAGACACCGCATATGAAAGCTGTTTAAACGTTTCTCTTGGTGTAAGTAAGTTGACCAGGATTCACTGCCATAAAGGGGACGCAGAGGTGTTTCCAAGGCACCAGGGCCGGGTTATATACTGGCCAAGACCTATTGACGCGTCCTCGTCGAGCGTCCTGGGCAACAGGTCCCTTCGGGGTCCTGGCTAAAGTCAGTAGGATCGCCGATTCCTCCGAAGTCGGAGAGTGTCTGCCTGTACGGCGAGGCACCACCAGTCTGCACACCAATAAGCCAGACATGGGACAACGGATACTCACGCAAAACTCAGGTCCTGTATGACATCACACTAATGTTGGACAACAGGATGCCTTCATCCGACATACAGTACTTCGCGTTGGAGCTCAAGCCAACGAACACAAGCAAGCAAGCACTGCCATAAAGAAGAGTACTAAGCACACAGACTTGATAGACAAGGACTTTTGTTTTGGCAATAAGCTTCCTGTTCTCTCAGACTCTTTTTATAATAGTCTAAGTGAACCATTATTTAGAAGTTGTGGATATTTTTTTAAATAGAAGAATGATGAAAACACAGTGGACGGATAAACACAGCAATGAAGAAATCTTAAAAGAAGTTAACCCACAAGAGGGCTCTTTACTCTCATCAGAAGAACTCAGTCGACATTCTGTGGACATGTCAAGACGAGTTGAAAGCTGGGGTACGTCTTGACAACGAGAAAGATTGATTGAAAGAGAGGCAGAAGGACACCAAGAGAGAAGATGCTGGGCAGTTTGGCATCCTGGCATGGAGGAATCTTCTTATATATAAGAAAAGGATGTATGTATGTGTGTGTGTCCTTTATGCGTTCGCGAACGGTCCATCCGATTGAGATGAAATTTTCTACACGTCTTTCTCTCATTCTCGCGCTGCCAACTGTCATATTTTTATAGTGTGAAATCGGCTACTTACTTAATATTATTTAATTTTTCATTTTTCATTATAATTTCTATATAGCGAGGGGACTTAACTCTAGAAACGTTATTTCAAGGGGCATAACTTAAATAACTTTTCTGTATACCTTATAGTCATATTGTTGCATGGTTTTCAAAGATATATAAACTCTTTGTTTATAGTTATTTACAGGCATATGAGTTATAATAAATAATGATATAATCTTTAAGGCATTTTCAAAGTTTTCATAAAAATAATGCATAATGCATAACATTGTAACTCATCTTTTTATGCTTAAAGAAGTTATCTACAGTCATGTCGGTTATTAACAACATAATAAATAAATAATAGTTACCTTATCTCTATCAAGTTTGAAGATTTTATATTTCTTTACACTGTCGCCAACTCTAAGAAGACATGGAACAACTTCAGCCATTATTAAATCTACAGGCATATGCGTTATAATCCTCCTCCTCCTCCTCCTCCTCCTCCTCCTCCTCCTCCTCCTCCTACCCTCTTCCTCTTCCCCCTCCTCCCTCTCCCTCCTCTTCCTCCTCCATCTTCCTCCTCCTCCCTCCTCCTCCCTCTTCCTCCTCCTCCTACCTCCTCCCTCCTCCTAATCACTCCTCTTCCTTCCTCCTCCCTCCTCCTCCTCTCTCCTCCTCCCTCCTCCTCCCTCCTCCTCTTCCTTCCTCCTCCCTCCTCCCCTCCTCCCTCCTCCTCCTTCTCCTCCCTCTTCCTCCTTCTCCTCCCTCTTCCTCCTTCTCCTCCCTCTTCCTCCCTCCTCCTCCCCCTCCCTTCTCCCCCCTCCTCCCTCCTCCTCCATCTTCTCCTCCCTCCTCCTCATCCCTCCTCCTCCCTTCTCCTCCTCCCTCCTCCTCCTCTCTCCTCCTCCCTCCTCCCCTTTCCCCCTCCTCCTCCTCCTCCCTCTACCTCCTCCTCCCTCCTCCTCCTTCCTCCTCATCCCTCCTCCTCCCTCTTCCTCTTCCTCCCTCCTCATCATTCCTCCACCTCCTCCTCCTCCCCCTCCTTCTCCTCCCTCCTCCTTCTACCTCCTCCTTCTACCTCTTCCTCCCTCCTCCTTCTCCCTCCTCCTTCTCCCTCCACCTCCTCCCTCCTCCACCTCTCCTCCTCCTCCCTCCTCCTCCTCCTCCCTCCTCCACCTCTCCCTCCTCCCTCCTCCTCCTCCCCCTACTCCTCCTGCGTTATCCTCCTCCCTCCTTCTTCCTCCTCCTTCTCCCTCCTCCTCCCTCTTCCTCCTCCCTCCTCCCCCTCCTCCCTCTTCCTCCTCCTTCCTCCTCCTCCTTCTCCCTCCTTCTCTCTCCCTCTCCCTCCTCCTCCTCCTCCTTCCTCCTCCCTCCTCCTCCCTCTTCCTCCTCCCCCTCCTCCTCCCTCCTCCTCCTCTCTCCGCCTATCTCTTCCTCCCTCCTCCTCCTCGCTCCTCCCTCCTCCACCCTCTTCCTCCTCCCTCCTTCTACTCCTCCTTTTTCTTCTTCTTCTGCTGCTGCTGCCACCGCTCCATCCTCCTCCTCCTCCCTCTTCCTCCTCCATCCTCCTCCCTCTACCTCCTCCCTCCTCCTCCTCACTCCTCCTCCCTTTCCCTCCTCCCCCTCCTCCTTCTCCCTCCGCCCCCTCCCTCCTCCTCCCTCCTCCTCCTCCTCCCCCTCCCCTCCCTCCTTCTCCCTCCTCCTCCTCCTTCTCCTTCATCCTCCTCCCTCTTCCTCCTTCTCCTTCTCTCTCCTCCTCCCTCCTCCTACCGCCACCTTCCTCCTACCTACTCCCTCCTCCTCGCTCTTCCTCCTATTCCCTCCTCCTCCCTCCTCCTCCTTCTCCCTCCTCTCTCCTCCTCCTCCCTCCTCCTCCTCCCTCATCCTCCCTCTTCCGCCTCTTACCTCCTCCTCCTCCTCCCTCCTCCTCCTCCCTCCTCCTCTCTCCTCCTCCCTCCTCCTCCTTCCTCCTTCTCCCTCCTCTTCCCTCTTCCTCCTCCTCCTTCTCCCTCCTCCTCCCTCTTCCTCCTCTTACCTCCTCCTCCCTCCTCCTCCTCCTCCCTCCTACTCCTCCCTCCTCCTCCTGTCTCCTCCTCCTCCCTCCTGCTCCCTCCTCCTCCTCCCTCCGCCTAATATGAATTAAATTATATGCTCCCACCAGGGTCTGGGCGAAGCCGGGCCGGGTCGTCGTTTTTGGGAACGGTAACGGGAGCAGGGGCCGAATATGAATTAAATAAGACGCTCCATTTACCCAAGTTAATTGTTGGGGGAAGATGTAAAGATCTTTCAAGTGCTCTTTCTAATAATAGACAGACAGACAGTAGATATTTAAATATTGAGCACAACCCACTACTGGCAACGCTGATCGTATTCTAGTACGAACCTAAGGCCTAACCACGTCAATATGGAAGCACTAGACTCGAGTTTCGCCCTCGTTTGCGCTCGTCAGTAGTGCATATCCCTGACCGGATCCGGAAACAAGCCCCGGATCACTGGCGTGTGAAGCGGGTGTGTAACCACGCGGCACACGTTGGACACACAGCCAAATTATCATAACAGTAGATAGTAGATAGTCGGGAACGGGAACGGGAGCATATATGACTACTTATATGAATTAAATGAAATGCTCCCCACCAGGGACTGGGCGAAGCCGGGCCGGGTAAGACAGACAGACAGACAGATAGACAGACAGACAGATAGACAAGCAGACAGACAGATAGATAGATCCCCGCCAGGGACTGGGCGAAGCCGGGCCGGGTCAGCTAGTATCTGTATAAAAAATTATTGGCAGTACACGCGACAGAAGGCTGTGGGCAGACATGGTCACCAACGCCATACAGCTTGGACTATAACAATAAGACGAAGTACAAGTGTGATTCTGTGCGTGTACGAGTTTTCTAACATGAATTCTGGCTCATCAATTTCGTACAGCAAAAATCAAAAGGAGCAAAACATATAAAATAAGGCAAGTATTTGCTTCCAGAAGTTCCTCTGAATCTGCACATCATAAATCATAACACACACACACGTGAAGATAATTTAAATATTTCTGTCTTCCTGTACTCTTTTTCCGAAACAAGTCTCTCTCTCTCTCTCTCTCTCTCTCCTCTCGCTCTCTCTCTCTCTCTCTCTCTCTCTCTCTCTCTCTCTCTCTCTCTCTCTCTCTCTCTCTCCTCTCTCTTACTCAGTGTTATGCACACGCCACAACGATTATGCAACTTTTCAATTTTCTATTAGAACCGTCTCTTTCTGGCTTCGTCATCAAACGTTATCTGTTGTCTCCCCTCTAGAAAGATTGACCCAAAAAAAATCAGTTTTTTTATTCCGAAGATTATTTCCAAATATTTATCAGGACACCCCCATCCCATGGAACAGGCAGAAAAGATGGCAGATCCCTAGATTTATAATTAGATTTTATTGACAATGCTATCGATGTCATCAATGATCAGAGTTCCTCAACCATCACGTAAACACGTTTGATGGACAGAGACTGGGAACGATTCTGACCTTCCTATCTATGTATCAGGGGTTCTTAAACCGGTGGCTTCTGACCTATAGGAGAACAGTGGATCTGCTTTGTGTGGTGTGTGTGTGTGTGTGTGTGTGTGTGTGAGTGTGTGTGTGTGTGAGAGAGAGAGCGAGAGAGAGAGAGAGAGAGAGAGAGAGAGAGAGAGAGAGAGAGAGAGAGAGAGAGAGAGAGAGAGAGAGAGAGAGAGAGAGAGAGAGAGAGAGAGAGAGGAGTTGTGATGTTGAGGTTCTGAGTAAGTGAAAGTAAAAGACAGGAAATTGTTTCCACCTCAGAAGGCGTTTTTTGTACAACAGAAGAAGAACAGGAACAAGAAGAAGAAGACGATGACGAAGAAGAAGAAGAAGAGGGAGAAAAAGTAGAAGAAGAAGAATTGAAGGCGAGGAAGAGGAAAAGTAGGAAGAAGATTGGACAGCAGAAGAAGAAGAAGCTGCAGCAGCGGTTATAGCAGCAGTAATAGCAGCAGCAGCAGCAGCAGCAGAAGAAGAAGAAGAATAAGAAGAAGGAAATAAATAAATAAAGAAGAAGAAACAGTTGAGGCGACAACACTAGCAGCAATCGTTTGTCTCAAAATTCACACACACACACACACACACACACACACACACACACACACACACACACACACACACACACACACACATATACACACACTCACACAAACACACACACTCACACATATATATACACACACACTCACACAAACACACACTCTCACACATACAGACACTCGCACACATTCATGAACATTACTAGTAATAGTGCGCACGCGTGATTTGTTTAATATTTATCCTCGTTGCAACACCAGGTGTCAAACATTTTGTCTGATGAACAGAAAAAGCCGTTAGCGAAATGTCACTAACATCCTCATTACCCTTTCACAGTGGAATTCTATCACGGTGACATAGACTAAATTTAGCGACATCTCCGCTCAGCTTCAAGGAAGCAAAGTTAAACTATTTTAATACTGAAAAATATTGATTCTTATTAATATTGTGCGTGTATGCAGGACAAACAAACAGAGTGGAGAGAGAGAGAGAGAGAGAGAGAGAGAGAGAGAGAGAGAGAGAGAGAGAGAGAGAGAGAGAGAGAGAGAGAGAGAGAGAGAGAGAGAGAGAGAGAGAGAGAGAGAATTGAATTGAATTAAATTGATCTTTATTTTCAAAGGATAACAAATTGGGTGCGTAGGCCCGTCTTACACTCGGCCCTTCCAATCACCCATTTTTCGTTCATCAACAGTGCATGATGCATTCACATAGGGGAAAAAACATTGTCAAATGAATGTTGTAAGCATAATGCATATTCTCATGTTATGTGACACATCCCTCCTCCCACACACACATCCCGCACCAACCCACACACACATCCCTCACCTACTCACACATCACCCACCCATACCCACACATCCCCCACCCACCACACATCCCCCATTCACCACACATCCCCAATTCATCCCTCCACCTACTCACAGATCCCGCCACCAACCCAGACATCTCGCACCCACCCACACACACATTCCCTCACCCACCCACACGCATCTTTCCACCCACTCACACATACCCCAATCCACTCAAGCTCACCCACACACACATGCTCCACCCACCCACACACCCTCCAACCACACACACTACACACACACACACACACACACACACACATCCCGCACCCACTCACACAACCGCCCATACCCACACATCTATTCCATCCACACAATATTTCCTCGTCCACCCACACATTTCACATCCACCCACACACCCCAACAACAACACACATATCCCCCACCGACACACATTCCCCCACCAACATACACATCTCCCACGCAAACACACACACCCCCACACACACATCCCCCACTTACTGATACCCACATATCCTCCACCGCCAACACCCACACATTTCACTACCCACCAACACCATGCAACACAATCAACCCAAACACACATCCTCCTCCCATACGTCCCTCACCCACCCCCACGCCCCATCCATACACACATTGCTCTACCCACCAATCCACTCATCTCCGCACTCACAAAAACATCCCCCACAACCCACACATCCCACACCACCCCACCCACCCACTCACATTCCAACCAGCACACATCTCTCCATCCACACACTTCTCCCTACTCCAACACATCTCTCCCACCCACCCACACACCTCCACAATCCACTAATACACACCCAATCCACACATTCCCTCACCCACACACAAACACCGCCCCCACACACATGCTCAACCCACATGCATCTTCCAAGCATATACACATCAGCTACACCCATCCCCCAACCCATACACCCATCCCCACACCCCCTACACACATCCCCACACACCCATCCACATACCCCCACACACACATCTCCACCCACAATCCACACCCCAACCCACCAATACCCACCACTCACACACATACCTCGCCCACACTGACACTCCCACCGACCATCTCATATTTCCACCCAGACACATCCCTCATCCACACACATATTCTCCCACGCACCAACACATCTCTCCATCCACCCATCCAGCCACACACAATTCCCCCACCCACACACTCGCACATACGTACCCCACCCACAAACTCATCCCCCAACACAAACACATTCCTCACATCTAGACACACACATAATGCCTCAAATAATCACTGAAGCTAATGTGAACAAACTCCCACACTTTACACACACCTACAATGACGATTATCGTGAGCAATTCTCACAAAAATGTAAAAAAATGGAGAGCAAATTATGCACATACATTGTGTAGCGTAAAAAAATAGTGATGCGATTCAATAAGTTGATTCCTAAAATTGACATAAACATGATGGAATAAGCAGTCCACAAATTTTTGTCAGTACGTGTTAGAAAATCAAGTGGCAGTAAAAATGATATGTATTATAAGTATATAGACAAAATATGGAATAGCACGTTACATGACATGTATGCGCTCACCCTTTCTCTCTCTCTCTCTCTCTCTCTCTCTCTCTCTCTCTCTCTCTCTCTCTCTCTCACTAGGTGTGTTGGTGGGTGGAAGATGGGTATGTGGTTGGGGGATGAGACAACGAGAGAGTTAGTGTGTGTGTGTGTGACAGAGAGAGAGAGAGAGAGAGAGAGAGAGAGAGAGAGAGAATGAGAGACAGAGAGGACTACAGGTAAATATCAAGAAGAAGAGGACGAAGAAGTATAGATGTCCACTCGCGGAAGACAAAGATATACGTTGATATCTCTGTACGAGTATTTCGCATCTTCAAAAATGCTGGGTTTGATTTCGAAGTCCTGTAAAGGGCATTCAGCTGGGAGATTACTTCCAGTGGAGATGGTGTCTAGTGGAGTGGCACCTTGCAGTCTTGACAGTCCAAAGTATGTGGATTGGAATTTGGCCAAAATTCCATCTCACAATGCTTGGGCAGAGCTTCAGAGAACATGTGGTGCCCAAAACGATATGTTCCCCCTCTCGGCCTTGCCTTGTTTGAAGAGGACGAAGAAGTATAGATGTCCACTCGCGGAAGACAAAGATATACGTTGATATCTCTGTACGAGTATTTCGCATCTTCAAAAATGCTGGGTTTGATTTCGAAGTCTCTCGGCCTTGCCTTGCCTTGAAGAGGACGAAGAAGTATAGATGTCCACTCGCGGAAGACAAAGATATCTCACAATGCTTGGGCAGAGCTTCAGAGAACATGTGGTGCCCAAAACGATATGTTCCCCCTCTCGGCCTTGCCTTGTTTGATCCAGAGGAATGGATAACCAATACGTCTGGAACAAGGTAGGCTGCAGACACTGGCGGCTCAGCGTCAAACCTCCAAGACCTCGCCTCCACGAGCAGGAGACGAGCGATGGCCAGACCCTAAACCCTTGGGATTTGACTTAGAGGCGTTCAGCCAAATCCCGCAGGCAAGGGTCGTATACGCGACCGGACCACTGGACGCGTACACCTGTCAAACGCTTGTAAGCGTGTACTATCGTCAGACTCCCCGCCTGACTCGTGCGGCTCTCGCGACCAACGAGAGTAGGCCCGCTGGAGATAATGCTCGTCTGCTGCGAGCAAATCTCGCTGCCTGCCAATGTGCGGATCTCGCGACCAGCGAGAATAGGCCCACCGGAGATATTGCTCGTCTGTTGCGGACAAATCTCCACGACTGACTGAATAATGACTGAATAAGTAAAGAAACGATAAAAGTGGTGGTATTTCAATTGCGCCTGCGCTCACACCTATGCTACACCCTTCATGTGTCTTCACAAAGTCGGACTAGAGTCAAGCTCAACAGGGTCTTCTTTCCTCGCTGATTCTACCAAGCCCGTTCCCTTGGCTGTGGTTTCGCTAGGTACTAGATAGGGACAGTGGGAATCTCGTTAATCCATTCATGCGCGTCATTAATTAGACGACGAGGCATTCGGCTACCTTGGTGTCTAACTCACTGATATAATGCATACATTCTTACTCCTTCAGCCATTATGGTGTATAACTAACTCACTGTTATTATGCATAGGATCTTAATCTTTCATTAATCATGATATGCCGGACTCCTTGGCGATGAAGTTGCGGACACGATTCGTAATGCCGCTTACCCGAGTTCGAAACACAGCGGCAACCGATTTGACAGCAGACCGTGTCGCGCTGGTTTTGACGTGTTGGGATGGGAGCCGGTCGTTCATAAAGCAATGGCAAAGTACTGAACGTAAAAAACTTGCCAAGATATCAATAACGGCAGTAAAATGCTGGTGTTGACTGCAACGTCCTTTAAAGGATATGTAACTTTAAAAAAAAATTCATGATGTTCATTTGCCACATAGCTTGTAACCCATCGTCGTATTGACATGGATTGTAACATTCCAGCTGTGACAGTTTTAAACCGTCGCCACATTTCTTACGATCGTAACATTTCAGTTTACAGACGCTCACATAACGAAGCTTCCCAGCTTTTGGTAGTCTTCATAACATACTTCATATGATGGCGATGATACATTATCTGAGAACCGCCGATACACACAGAACATTTTAGCTGAATTCAGATGTTAACGTTGTCGGGGGTAGATTCTCTCCCCCCTCCCCCATCCCGCCCCCGGTAGCAGAATTAGAATATAACCATGATTGTATGAAAACAGTGATAAGAACTCCGCCACAGAGCAAACACAATAAGAGGCTTCAGATCATCAGAAGACAGAAGTATACCACCTCGTCGAATGTTTTCGCTCCTTACCTTTTTAACATTTTCTAGGAGTCATGACTTCAGGTATCTTTCTCCTGCTGTGTATATGCACTCTACCGTCCATTTCGATCTATTAACATCGTTTTGCACTTAATCCACAAATTCGCCGTGTGCCTGCCCACTAGCCGCCCCATCCTTTGGGAGGTCAACATACAAACATTCACAAACGCATGCATAAAACCAGTACTGCTAGTGGCTGGAAGGCTAGGTAAAGATCAGGTTACATAATTAACTTATTCTCTACGTAATTACTTATAGATTTTTATGTGACTTTTCTTCTGGTCTTTAGAATATTAACCACCGTGATCCATGCCACGTGGGTACTTTTTTACTTCTAAGCAGAACAAACATGTGCTCTTCTGCATATGGATCATCATGTAGCGAAGATAGGATGTCTGTTTGTCCGTCTGTCTGTCGGTCGGTCGTTCTGTCTGTCTGTATGTTTGTCGGTCGGTCTCTCTGCCTGCATGTCTACCTTCTGTCTACCTTGGTGTCTATCTTCCCGTCTTCCTTCCTGTCAACTTGCCTGTCTGTCTTCCTGCCTACCTACCGAACCTACCTACCTACTACCTACCTGCCTGTATGCCTACCTACCTACCTACCTACCTACCTACCTACCTAACTACCTACCTACCTGCATGCCTGTATACCTACCTACCTACCTACCTACCTGTTTGTCTGTCTACTCACTAACCAGAGCATTAGTCCATTAAATAATCCATCCATCACAATAAGTCAGAAAGATATTGGCCTAGCGGTATATAGGACTAGCTGACCCGGCCCGGCTTCGCCCAGGCCCTGGAGGGGATCTATCTATCTATCAGTCTGTCTGTCTGCTTGTTTGTCTGTCTGTCTGTCTGGCTGACCCGGCCCGGCTTCACCCAGTCCCTGGTGGGGAGCATCTCATTTAATTCATATAAGTAGTCATATAAGCTCTCCCGTTCCCGACTATCTGTCTGTCTGTCTATCTGTCTGTCTGACCCGGCCCGGCTTCACCCAGTTCCTGGTGGGGAGCATCTCATTTAATTCATATTCGTAGTCATATAACCTCTCCCGTTCCCGACTATCTGTTTGTCTGTCTATCTGTCTGTCTGTCTGTCCCGGCCCTGCTTCATCCAGTCTCTGGTGGGGAGCATCTAATTTAATTCATATACGTAGTCATATAAGCTCTCCCGTTCCCGACTGTCTGTCTATCTGCCTGTCTGTCTGACCCGGCCCGGCTTCACCCAGGCCCTGGTGGGGAGCATGTCATTTAATTCATTTAAGTAGTCAAATACGCTTCCGTTCCCGACTATCTGTCTGTCTGTCTATCTATCTGACCCGGCGTGGTTTCGCCCAGCTCCTGGCGCACAGTAACTTAAAAGAATGTCCTTCCACACACCATTCATTATTTTTAATGAAAACTGTTTTTAATCACCGACATGCTGCTTCCTTGCTTGTGTTCGTTGGCTTGAGCTCCAACGCGAAGTCCTGTATGTCGGATGAAGGCATCCTATTGTCCAACATCAGTGTGATGTCATACAGGACCTGAGTTTTGCGTGAGTATCCGTTGTCCCATGTCTGGCTTATTGGTGTGCAGACTGGTGGTTCCTCGCCATACAGGCAGACACTCTCCGACTTCGGAGGAATCGGCGATCCTATTGACCTCAGCCAGGACCCCGAAAGGACCTGTTGCCCAGGACGCTCGACGAGGACGCGTCAATAGGTCTTGGCCAGTATATAACCCGGCCCTGGTGCCTTGGAAACACCTCTGCGTCCCAATCACCGACATGACAGTTGATAAGTTCTGTAATCAGAAAAAGATGGGTTACAATGTTATGCATTATGCATTATTTTTATGCAAACTTTAAAAATGCCTTAAAGATTATATCATTATTTATTATAACTCATATGCCTGAAAATAACTATAGACAAATAGTTTAACAATAGTGCAAGTAAGTCCAACAATATGACTATAAAGTATATAGAAATGTTAATAAAAGTTATGCCCCTTGAAATAACTTTTCTAGAGTGAAGTCCCCCTGCTATATAGTTCTTATATAATGAAAAATGAAAAAGTAAATGTTATTAAATAAGTAGAAGATTTTACACTAAGAAACTATTATAGTCGGTTGCACAGGAATGAAAGGAAGACGTGTAGAAAATGTTATCTCAATCGGATGTACCGTTATCGAACGCATCCAATACAAAGCTACCTACACACACACAAAGCCACATACACTCTGTTTTATAGATATAGATGAAACACTATTTGTGCCTATGGCACATCATTAGCTAAGAAAAGGGGAAACATTTCGCAATATGCGCGTGTGAATTATGGGCCACTTCGCTATGACTAAAGAAAAAAATCGAGCTTGTTTGAGCTCAAATATTACAGCTATATTTTTAGACTTAGGCTCTTCTAGAAGAATAAAAACACAGATTTTTGAATAGATATTAGACATCGAAGACAACTAACTGGGCAATGAAAAGTACCATGTTGGAACTCTTCGCTGGCTTCTGAGGATGGGGACGGAGCGCTTATGGGAATGCCTCGAATGCTGTGATGTCGGTTCCTAAATCAATCAATCAATCAATCAATCAATCAATCAATCATTCAATTAAAAAGTACCATGTCTCGAAAACTGAAATACTTTGGTCAAATCTAACGATGTAGTTGTTCAGAAAGAGCATTAATGGAAGACACGATTTCTGGAAGAAGAAGCGGGTATAAAACAGCATTTAGGGGGATCATCATGATCATGTGCCATGCCGGTAAGAGTGGGCGGTCACGTTTCGCCAGCTTACACAATCGCAAGAGTCGTGGGTCAGCGGTGTGTTCTTGTTCCGACCATGTCATGTGGTCAAGCCATGAAGATATTTACTTCTCTGCCTTCCCCTTGTTCTTTTCTCCTCGACATTGCCAGTTGTTACGAGTTCTCTAGTTTATTTCTTCTCATAACGCCCCCCCTCCCCCCAAAAAAAAGAAGAAATTGACTGTCTACGTCTAGTTTCTCTAAAAAAGGGGGGGGGGGGAAGAGGGGAATACAGGCCATTTTAAACAGCCTTGTAGGAACATGCACGAGGCAAGAATACCAGCTGAAGTTCGCGTCTTCCCTGTGGATCGCGACGAGAGTGACGTTCTGCAAGACCATGAATCCATACATTGATCCATCTTCTATCCAACCAGACCCACATAGTCCACCCACTCAATTATTAACACGTCCATCTGTATCTCATGGCCTGTCTGTCTTACTGACTATCTGAATGTCTATCTAATTTACTGTTGCATTTCACCAATGGAAATTTCGTAGACATTTCATTCTTGGTTAAGTGCTGTGGGTAAGAGAAATTTTACGAACTGAACCAATTACAAAGTCGTTCATGTTGTACGGTCACGTTGCTGCCAAGTTTGTATCACTCCTTCCGTCTGGACATTGGGTTGGACTCCGTGAACATCCGTGAACAATGAAATACCTAACCCCCAGTGGAGGAAACATGGCCACCTATTCCTCCTTGCTCCCAGGCCGACAAAATCTTATTGCGCTATCACAAGACAGATCCATGGCAGGAAACTGTTCTGGGAGAAAGAAAGTAAGTTAACTGATTCAATATCGAAGGATAATATATCGCCAAATGTGAACTCCCGTATGGACAGAAGGACGATACATCGCCATTAGGGTCATCACGTTATTTGTTTTGTTTTGAGGTATCTTCCGCAATTTCATTGCTCAGGGAAGGGAACTTTACATTATAATACTTGTTCATTTGATTGTGTACTATGTTTGGTACATATCCTTCTTTTCATTTAGCACTGAATCAGTTAAGAATAACGCTTGGATTTTAACTACTAGTATTGTTATGAATAGACCTCCGTGTCTCTTATTGCGATACTTCATGAATTTGAAAGAACAAAGGAAAACTACTTGGAGTAAAGTGCATGGTAAAGAAGGATTCACTTTGCATCAATAAACGAATGCAGCGATAAGGTTGATAAAACGTGATGATTTATTTGAGGATAAGAAGAGCTACTGTCTGCCTTAAACCTCATTAGCGTTATTAATTATAAATCCTGGAAGTTCATTGAGAATTATAAAGGGAAAACCCAAATCATCAATTAAATAAAAAACAAGCATGGAAACAAACGAAGTCGCAATAAAATAAACGGAAGGAAAACAGATAAGAAACTGGGGATTAATAACAGCAGAAGGGGTATGGTAAAAGAAAATGAAGTAATACAGAAGGGCTCTAGGGAGTCATGACAAAGGCACGTATAGAGATGAGGATCAGCGGGCTTCGTAGAGCCATTTGGAAAATGGAACGTGCGGTTTTAAAGAATACAGAATTCTTTTCTTCAGTGGAGAAGTTAGGATATCGCCTTAAACAGAGTAGGACGAAGCAATAGAAGTTTGTATTCTACGAAACCAAAGAGGAACGTGTTGTCATTAAAGTGCACTACTTAATATATGGGAGCCTCGGGTAGCGCCTTAAACAGAGTAGGATGAAGCAATAGAAGTTTGTATTCTACGAAACCAAAGAGAAACGTGTTGTCATTAAAGTGCACTACTTAATATATGGGAGCCTCGGGTAGCGCAGTGGTTAGCACTCCCGCCTGCCGACCCGGTGATCGTGTGTTCGAATCCGCACCCAGGCGGATTGTGTACATTGACCTGAGCCGGTAGGTCGACCCAGCCTAAAGACGATACCAGGAAATGCCACTGAAAGTAAAGGTGGTCGTCTGGATTCAATTAATCTATACAAATATGGCGTCAACACAATATACCAAATACATCTCAAAGCGTATGAAAGAGTTCTTTACTATACTGACTTAACATGGTGATTCACACAATTAGTCGGTATAGATGCAGACCTTGTTTTCTATTCCTGATTTAATTTCGTTTATAAAGGATCGCCTTCTTTGGACAATCGGATATCCCAATAAGTGCTCCAACGTCCTGCTATAAATCATACTAAGAGAATTTAAGCACAGCACACGTACACAGGACCACCGACAAGGATTGAAGCACCAAAAGCCAACGAGGGTGGAGGGGGGGGGAGGGGGTAGAGGGAGTCTGTTTCGTACCTGGTTTACCCGAGTCAGGGTGGGATTCTTACCCGATTTATCCGAGTCAGGGTGGGATTCTTACCCGATTTACCCGAGCCAGGACAGGATTCGTACCCGATTTACCTGAATCAGGGCGGTTTACTAGAGTAATATGCAGGTTTCGGAACTGGTTTACTTCAGTCATAGGTGATATTCGAACTTAGTGGAATGAGTCGAATCAGGTCTACTTGAGTCAGTGGCCAAATGTGTACCACGAAATCACTGCGCCCCCTGTCTGTTTGTCTGCGTGCGGTTCACACCATCTGTTTGTTGATCTTCATTCTCTTTCTCTCGTACTTGTATCGTTAACGCATAACTTTACAGACAACCCTAGATGCTCCTACTTCATTGGCAGTAGATAACAAGGTGTGGATGTTGATGGCTACAGTATTATTGCATTAATGGCCCCGTGCCATTTTGAAAGACGATAGTTTGTTACATTGTGTTTAAACAAATGCACAATAACTACAACCCATGGCGGGGTAAAGGGATTGAGTTATACCCCTTTATATCACAAAGCCTGGACTTAATCGTTGAGACCACGTGTTGCATATGTAACATGATCCCTCTTTAGGCCTGATTAGTTTACGCCAGAGGAAAGGTAACACCGATACATCTGGAACAAGACATGCTGCCGGATCAGAAAAGCTGTGCTCTAACTGTTCGCCTGTCGGAACTTCGTTCCTAGACCAGTTGCCAACCATGGCCTAGGGCCTGGTCTGCCCTGCCAAAACAATTAGTCTTTAGGTTGCATTTTCTCGCACAAGGTTAAGGCTCGCACCCTCCCATTTTCTCTCCTCCACCCGAAGTCATTAGCACAATATGGGGTGTCGGGTTTGGCGAACGCCGCCCAACATTCAGCGCTAACAGAAAACGGGTAGTACCGTCTACTGTCATATCTGTCTAAGCTAGATTTCTGATTCCTTGTCTCTTACGCTCCTTCTTGCTGAAACCACACCAAAATCCAAGCTTAAACACTCTAATGTAAGTTGTTTCATATAATATTGTCTTCTACTAGCAGCAGCTCGCAGATAGTCTTCAGCATATCTCCGTTGCTCAATGAGAATCGTTATGTGCTTGCCTGCAGCCAGCCGATCTGCTCACTGGTTTTCCCGAACTATGGTGTGGCCCGGACAGTATATCCACGAGGGACCTTGTCAGAGAGAAGTGTTTTAGCTGGGCACCCATTCAAGCCACAACTATCTGTGGACTTAGTTCGGCCTTCGAATTAGAATTCAATGATTGCTCTGGTGACTCGAGTATCACTTCATCGCCCAACATCCAGGGGTCTGTTTGGTGTAGAAATTCACACTGATAATAGATTTTCAAAATTTCGAAAGGTACGTAAATTACAAGTACCGCAAAAGTCGGAGTGGGTTCGCCTTATGGCAAGGGACTCTGGTAATAGGAAAATCTAAACCTCCGCAAAAAAATCAGTACAGTGCGTACTCACTGGTAGCAGCAACGACTATTAGTAGTAGTAGTAGTAGCAGCAGCAGCAGTAGTAGTAGTAGTAGTAGTAGTAGTAGTAGTAGCAGCAGCAGCAGCAGCAGCAGCAGCAGCAGCAGTAGCAGCAGTAGTAGAAGTAGTAGTAGTAGTAGTAGTAGTAGTAGTAGTAGTAGTAGTAGTAGTAGTAGTAGTAGTAGTAGTAGTACGTGTATGGACTACGACTTAGTTCAAAATGAGGGAACACACAATTTTGTTGACACACATTTATGGGATAAACTAAAGAGAATGATCCTAGAAACTTGAATAAGCATTAATAAGGATCTGGCTACATTAGGTTTCATTGGTCAGTGCTGTGGTTATTATCAGTAAAATACTGTTGTTTCATCAGCTTGTTCAGTGCGAAGCTGAACATACTACTTCACCAGTCCAGACGTGTGACATACTCATTAATTTCCCCTGGGTCAGTCTAAGAACATTCTGCCCCTCTTATCTCTCTGCTGTCGTAAATTATTTCATTCGTATACCACATATGAGGCTAACCTTAGACAACAAAAACATTAGCAATATATGCATTAAAACGCACGGGAATTATACAATAATCATTAATACAAGAATCATTGCCTACTCCGTGGCGAAGGTGCTACGGACGCAATTCGTGATCCCGCAAACCGCGTTCGAAACACACTTGCTGGCGATTTGGCAGCAGACCACTTTGCGTTGGTTTTCATATAATGGTATGAGTGTCGGTCGTTCAGTAAACAATGACAAACTACTGAACGTAAAGTTGCCAAAAATCACAAATACCCCCCCCCCCCCCCCCTTTTCCCCAAAAAATGCTGGGGTTGACTGCGACGTCATGTAATGTACATGCAACTAACTAATATTAGTACACATATTGTTGACATAGTACTCCAGAGGTCGGAGTGGGTTCACCTGATGGCAAGGGACACTGGTAATAGGGAACGCTAATCCACACGCAAAAATCAGTCCAGTGCACTATAATTAGCAGCACGTGTGTAGACTATGTATGAGTTCAAAACGAGTAAACGCCCCCCCCCCCCCCGCGACCCCCCCCCCCCCAAAAAAAAAAACAAAAAAAAAACAAAAAACAAAACAACAACAACAACAATTTAAAAAAAACAACAACCCTGTAATGTTTCCATCTGGAATTCCTAGAACTGCAGGTCTAATGGCTTGGTGATTTATGTAATGGCGGTCACTGACAAGATCTGTCCCATACATATTTTTCAGGGGTCAACCCCGGCAGGTGAAATGGGTCTCCAGATAGTTTTCAAATGTTCTAGAAATATTTTGAAAGGACTGGGTGTATGGACTACAGGGGCAGAGCTGGTCAGCCCATCTTGTTATGCACGTGATCTAGTACACATGATGGATTGCCTAACACTTCAGACCGTATCTTACTTTCTGCAATGGGGCAGTGACAACAAATGAACTGGGTTTAACTGCAATACAGCTGTGAAAATACAATGAAACAAAAAGAAACAGCGGAAACTGGAAAATGTCAGCTGTACAAAAATAGAACCACAGGTGACAGAACGGACGTTGCGACTACAAAACCTTCATCGACATAAAGAAGACAGTAAAATAACTACACTGGAAAACCATGAAAATGGCACTTAGTTGTAAAACGTCTATCCCAGAGGAGAGGTCTAGCTCAAAGGAGCGTAAATATCAAAATATATGCGTTTAGTTTATATTTAGTTAGTTGCATATCCTTTACAGGACGTCACAGTCAACCATATAATTTTTTGGCTGTTTGTGATTTCTTGACACGTTTACGTTCAATAGTTTGCCATTGCTTTCTGAACGACCGACACTCATACCTGTATGAAACCAGCGCTAGTTAAAAAAGGCAATAACATGTGGTTGTATTAATGTATATGTAGGGGTTCTAATGAAGACGTTATAGCCGCGACGTCCGTTCTGTCACATGTGTTTGTTATTTGGCGCTCGCTCGCTGTGAACTCAAGCGTAGTCCATACACGCTACTTCTAGTAGTGCTGGACTGAATTTTGCGAGTGGATTAGCTTTCCCTATTAACAGTGTCCCTCGCCATCATGAGAACCCACTCCAACTTCAGAGGTACTTGTAATTTACGTTCCCAAGTCAAGGACGAGAGATCAACATTTTAGTCCAACTGTCCGGTGTAGGTGTTGAACCTCTTACCTCGACATCAGCACACAGGATGTTTAAGAACATGCGTTCTTATCCATTCGGCCATGCTGACCTCCTTATGTTCTTGTAAAGCTGACCGTTACCTCTTTCCACATTTGTTGATATATACTTTGCATATGCCACGGGGTTACTAACTGTTTCCCCAACACAAACAGGGTTTGAATTCCAGCGATTGAACAATCACTCATTGTAAAACGGAATTGTTACGTCACTTTAGCATCTCACACGTTACAAAAAATGATAACACAATCGTACAAAACAAGCTTTATTGTGTACTCTGGCACTGCAACATGCACATAAGGGGGACGTAATTAAACAAGTGCAAGTACAGTTAGTTAGTTGCATATCCTTTACAGAACGTCGCAGTTAACCCCAGCATTTTTTGACTGTTTGTGAATTCGTGGCACGTTTACGTTTAGTATTTTGCCATTGCTTTCTGAACGACCGGCATTCTTACCATTGTATGCAAACTATCTTAAAGCGGTCTTCTTAAAAATCGCACACAGATGTGTTTCGAACGCGGTATGGGGGATTGTGAATTTCATTCGTAACACCTTCGCCACAGCATGTACAGACACGCAACAAAACTACACGTTGACACATTTCAGACATAGTTAAATGTTTCGTCACACCATGTACAGACAAGCAACAAAACTGCTCGTTGCCACATTTCAGACATAGTTAAATGTTTCGCCACACCATGTACAGACACGCAACAAAACTGCTCGTTGACACATTTCAGACATAGTTAAATGTTTCGTCACACCATGTGCAGACAGAAGCAAAGAATAGCAACACTGTAGCCTACCACGCATGTCGTAAGAGGCGACTAAGGAGGCTTGATGGTTCCGTCGCCCTGCTACTGAGTGAGTGCGTGGCGCGACACTGTGAGCTGTGAGTTTCGTGTGAAATGCTTTTGAATCTGCCCGAGGTTTTTTGGAACGTGACTACATGTTCGGAGCGATGGTAGATGGCTATGTCCCAGATTGACCGGTTTTTGCCTTATGCAGAAATGCAGTGGCTGCTGGGCTTCTGGTTGACTGCCACTGCCATCGACAATGAACTGTATTTTCGTGGACTGTGTGGGTGAACATCTAGGAAACATCCAGATGGGAAAATGACTGCCGATTCCATCAGAGATGAACTGGGTGTTTCGTGGGGGACTATTGTGTTGACATTCTGGCAGCGGCATTATGCACAGTGTATCTGTGCGGGCTGTTGTTTGTCAAGACTCCTGTCTTTTCCACTTTTCACATTGGGCAGTGGGGAGCGTTTTGTGCGATATTCACTGGCACAGGAACGGAGCATAATGGGGACGACCCGTTGCTGTGAGGTTGGAACTACGACTAACTAACTAACTAACTATGTACAGACACGCAACAAAACTGCTCGTTGACATATTTCAGACATAGTTAAATGTTTCGTCACACCATGGTCAGACAAGCAACAAAACTACACGTTGACACATTTCAGACATAGTTAAATGTTTCGTCACACCATGTACAGACACGCAGCAAAACTGCTCGTTGACGCATTTCAGATAGTGTTAAATGCAGAGGAGACACTGTAGTGGCTAGGTGTTTACCTGTCGTCCCAGTGGTCATGGGTTTCAGTCCCCATAGAGGCGAATTTCGTTAAATTGACCTATACTCGCCGGTCGACCCAACCTCAAATGGGTTACAGGCAATGCCTTGAGAGGTAAAGGCGGCCGACGTGGTGCTGAGCACATCTCTTAGTGAGTTCCGATGGGCCTACACATATGTGTGTAGCACCATGTACGCAATGCGGTTTAACGAGTGAAAATGGTCCTTTACTAACTTACTTACTTACTAATCACATATAGACTCACGTTTAGACACAAACAGAAGGGCTGAATGGCTTAGAGATAGGCGTCCGCCTCTATCTGAAACAAACGTGGCGCGATTCACACAATACGCACGGTATGAGACAGTCCTTCAAGAGACAAATGAAAAACAGATTGATTGGAGAAATTAGACGTAGACAGTCAAGATTTGTTGGACATGTTATGAGGAGAAATGAATTTGGAAATTAGTGACAGCTGACAAGCTTGATGGGAAGAGAGCAAGAGGAAGACAACGGGATAAATATCTTAATGGTTTGACAGCATGGCATGGTCAGGACAAGAACACGGACCTGATTCGAGACTGATGACCGTGTGAGATGGCGGACCATGACCGCCCATGCCTACTGGCATGACACTTGATGATGATGGTACCCACCACCCCCTGGCGCCGTGGTATACCGGTTAGGACGTTACACTAACAATAGCGTGAACTCGGTCGGACGAGGGTTCCATGTCAGCTCTCTACGTGGAAGACAGCATGGCCACATGGATAAGAGCACTCGTTATTAAACATCCGGTGTGCTGATTCTGAAGTAGCGGGTTCAACCCCTACACTGGTCAGTTGCACTAAAATATTGACTTCTCGTTCTTGACTTGGAAATGTAAATAATGAAGTCGGAATGAGTTCACGCGATGACGAGGGACACTGGTAAGAGGGAAAGCTAAAGCACATGCAATAATCAGTCCTGCCCACTAGAAGTAGTCTCACGTGTATGGACTACGACTACGCTTGAGTTCAAAGCTAGCGAACGCAAGATTCCCTACGCTGGCTTCGAGGGGAGGGGGAAGAGAAATGGTCACCTGTTCTCCCGAGCAAGCACGCCCACAAAATGTGACGGTTCTAACACTTCACCAAAACGTGCACCTGTTGCGAGACTTGTTTTTATACAGTATCCTGCTCTGATGCCACGGTAGTGGATATGATTTATAGTCTTCTCGGATAAGAGCAAAAAAATAAAAAAGATTTGTGTGTTCGTTGCTCATATTTAAAATCCACCAACAGCTAGAAATGGATTAAAACATACCGGGTAGGCCAAGGTCCAAAGCTTCATTTCAAGTGAGAGAAGCAATCCAAACTAGAATATATGGAGCATATGTGATTGTGGTGTAGGCAATCCACACTAGAATATATAGAGCGTGTGTGATTGTAGTGTAGGCAATCCACACCAGAATATATGGGGTATGTGTGATTGTAGTGTAGGCAAACCACACACGAATATATGGAGCATGTATGATTATGTTAGAGGTCACATTTTGATATTTGCAGGTGCCGAAGGAGTTTGTGTACAGTGCTGAGATTCTCCTTATGTGGGCGGTGGAAGGAGACTGGAGCACTTATGATGGTATCTGAGTGCATTGAAAGAGATCCTTACAAAACCACAATAATGAACTAAACCACATAGTTAAGTTAGTTGCAATTCCTTTACAGGACGTCGCAGTCAACCTTTAATTTTTTTGGCTGTTTGTAATTTCTTGGCAAGTTTACTTTCAGTAGATGCCATAGCTTACAGAACGACTGACACTTATACCTTTGTATGAAAACAACGCAAGGCGATATGCTTCCAAATCGCCTGCAGCTGTGTTTCGAACCAGGTATTGAGGATTACGAATTGAGTCTGTAACCCTCTTCGCCACAACGTCAACAACACATAGACACAAACGTAAATGGAGATACCTGATCTGGAACTAAATCAAATGGTGATCAGTTTACAGTGGGTGATTGTAGCAAAGGTTCCTTTACCTGCCTTCAGGCCCAATGGACATTTGGTGCTAGTCCATAATATTATAGGCCAGTGGTTCTCAACCGGTGGGGAATTCCCCCCCCCCCCCAGGGGGGAATTTCAGGGTTTCCAGGGGTGGGGGGGGGGGAATGAAGACCATTTCAAGATCGTGTTAGTACAAGAACCGATTACTTGACATAGTTTTTCCTTTCATACTTTACAGTTATGTATGTCTCGTCCTTCTAAACCTTATTTTATAAAGTAAGTAGACCCACAAATCATGTTTTATGTGGATGTCTAGACTTGTTTTAGTATATGCTATTACATTTACCTTCCATTTTTACGTATACTGTGTAGGGGTGGGGGATTTTTTGATAGGAAATGTGAAAGGGGGAGGGGGGGGAATGACGTTCTGAAAATACGGTGAAGGGGGGAACGGGCCAAATTTATGATAGGAAGGGGGGGGGGGATGGCGTTCTGATTGATTGATTGATTGATTGATTTAGGAACCGACATCACAGCATTCAGGACATTCCCATAAGCGCTCCGTCCCCATCCTCAGCAGCCAGCGAAGAGTTCCAACACTAATAGTTCCAGTAGCAATCTGATTATATGTCCGTCTCGCCTTTCCGCCGAGCGTCGGCCAGATCCCCTCGTCACACCTCGTTGTCTCATTCTTACCAGACCATGGTGCTCCATCTGCTCCTCCGAGGTGTACACGTGCTCCCACAAGGCCGCAACCACGGCTGCCCTGTCATGCATCAATACTCCACCAAATTTTGCAGAGCCAGCCAATCTGTCCGCCTGTTCATTCCCCAGCACACCGGCATGCCCAGGAGAAAAGATCCAGGTGATGCTTACTACCCATCCATGGCGTTTTGAAAATATGGTGAAGGGGGGAATGGGCCAAAAAAGGTTGAGAACCACTGTTATAGGCCAATCGGAGTTCTGTGGGAGTGTGGTAAGCATTTTACCGACCGCTGCTACTTTCCTAAGAGATATCATGGTACCTATATTCGGCGAGGTCGACATGGAAGCTCCTGTCAATTTTCCAAATTCGAATCAGGACTCACGATAAATGTATAGAGACCTTATAATCCACATAAATATAATGAAATCTAGACATATATGTGGAGATCTAAACCCAGATACATTTAGAGATTACAAATATTAGCGCGTGTAAAGTTAAAATAAAAACGTAAAGGAAAGTTATACACGCCTTGTGGCGTTTTGGGTCGCCATATTTGTAAAGACCCATTAGCACTCGCCTGTATTCGTGGCGAAGAGGTTACGGACGTGGTTCGTGATCCTGCACACCCGCGTTCGAAACACAAATGCAGGCGATTTGGCAGCAGACTGCGTTGCGCTGATGTTTTAACGAAATGGTATGGGTGTATAGACGTATAATTAATTCCATAGCAATGTATTGTGCACAGTTGTCTGTAGATCCACGTATAGTCATACAGTTTCATGTCGACCCACGTATAAACATATATTTATTTACACGTCGACAAAGGCAAAGATATACATTTACGTGTAGACTCGCGTAAAAACATTCAATTATACGTATAGACATACAATTTTCCATACACCTACGTAAAGACATGAATTTAATGTAGACTCAAGCATAGATATAAATTACACGTAGACCCACGTAAAGCCACTAAATTATAGGTAGACCCACGTAACGACATACCATCACGTACATGATTGCACGCAGACCCACGTGAAGACATAAGTTACACGTAAAGACATAAATTACAGCTGGACCAACGTAAAGACATACATTACGTATAGACCGACGTAAAGACATACATTACATATAGGCCGACGTAAAGACATAAATTACATGGAGATCCACGAAAAGACATATAATTACATGTAGACTCACGAACACAATTGTACATAGACCCACGTAAAGACTAAAATTACACGTAGACCCACGTAAAGGCATACAATTGCATATGGACCCCCATACAGACATACAATTACATACAGACCCACGTAAAGAGATAAATTATATGGAGATCCACGTACACAATTGCACGTAGATCCACGTAAAGACTACAATTACATGTAGACACACGTAAAGACATTACAATTACATGAAGACCCACGTACATAATTACACTAGACCCACGTAAACATGGTTCAACAGTTTAGTTATTATTTTTATTCCAAATTCTCTCTGCATTTCGAATTGCTCTACCGTGAATACATCTCGCCCAGCAGCTTTTCTTCATGTGCTTGATAGCATCAGTGACTTATTCGTTCACTATAGGTCAACCTTCTAAGCTACTTTCTTCAGTTAATTCTGTTCGTTTTAAAAAAAATGATATAACTCTCTTATAAATACATTTCATCTCTTTATCACAGCGTCGTCTTACATTTCTGTCTTTGATTGAAACATCACGTGATTAATCTATTTTTTATGCCTGTAAAATCTCTCATGTGCCTGCGCATATTAAAAAAAATATCGTTAAAATAATTTAATTTGATGTTGTTGCACTTTAAGCGCCTTTATGGATTTATCACTTATTTTCCGTGTCGTTTCTACTTTGTTACTTTTATGTTTTGGTGTGTGTGATGATTACTGTTAAGATTTCAACAGTCAATTATCTTTTTTTTATCTTTCCGGTAAGATAGATAGATAGCATCTTTCAGAATTTCCCACTGTTCATTTACACCTTGTATTTTAGGTATTGTGTTGCATCTGTTTCTTAGAATCACTTTGTATCCTTTTTGAATTTTGTTTTCTGCTCGTAAACTGTTTGTGATAAGTCCAATGTTCTTAGCCGCCCTCCGTGGCGATGGCGATTCGTAATGCCGCTTACCCGCGTTCGAAAAAAAGCGGTGACCGATTTTGCAGCAGGCCGTGTCTCGCTGATTTTAACATATGAGTATGGGAGCCGGTAGTTCAGAAAGCAATGGCAAACTACTGAATGTAAAACTTGCCAAGACATCAACAACCGCAGTAAAATGCTGGTATTGACTGCAACGTCATGTAAAGAATATGCTATTAAAAAAAAATGTTCTTAACCTCTTGTTCTCTCTTTTCAGTCTTACGATTATTTACTCTCAGAGCTGTCACGGCTGGTGTCAGACATTATTTTGATATTTATCAGTGAATTTCTGAATCTTTGAATTAATATGTTGTCAGTTTTATTAAGCATTTTATTATCAGGACTTTTCCATCCGAACTTTCATCTCTTGTGTTGATTAAAGCAGGTATTTCCAACCTATCATTTATTTTCCCCATTACATCTATTTTTCTCTTCTCTCGTTTCTTATTTATAAATCACAACAGCCACCTACATCTACCATTCTCTCCTTCCTATTTTTGCTATGAAATCTCTAAGTATAATGTTGACGTCTTGTGATATTATGGATCGAGAGATCGCCATTTCTATTTCACCATAAATTATGTGTAGTTTGTCTCTGCTGCTTAAGGTTTGTGCACACGCCTGTATAATGTGCAAGTGTTTTCTTTGCTTTTGATTTTAACCATCTGAAATACTCCCTGACTCTGATTTGCTTTTCTTCATTCTTTTTTTTTGGAAAATAATTTCGCGGCTTCCCCCTGACTTCCACATTAACCCGAGGCTATTACTTCAGCTTTTGACAGACATGCCCGAATGTCTGCACAAGTGAGTGCCCTGTTTCACTCCACGCACAGCTGTCCACTTAAACTGGTGGATACGTGGGCCTCCAGCTGCGTTAACCACACAGTTGTGCCTTGTCTGTACCCCCCCCCCCCCCCCACCTGGAGGCACAGCTTAGAGTTTCTCGTCGTCAAACATGAAACTATGATGTATTTGACATATGTCGCTAGCCCCGCATTTTAGTAGACCATTCGGCAGTCGATGAGCAATTTGGTCAACATCGTGCCGGTCGCCTTGGCTTCCCATGACGTTTGCTGGTAGCCCTTGTTAGTCTGGTGGGTGTATGTACAGAGACAGGAAACGTCGGCGTACATATAGGGACAATACATGTCCACGTACGTATAGGGACAATAAATGTCCACGTATGTATAGTGACAATAAATGTCCACATATGTATCAATCAATCAATCATGTGCCATGCCAGAAAGCGTGGGCGGTCAAGTCTCGCCATTTCAGTCGATCACCAGCGTCGTGGATCAGCTCAGTGTTCCTGTCTCGTCCATGCCATGTGGCCAAGCCATTCAGGTATTTTCCTCTCGGTCTTTCTCTTGGTCTGTTCCCATCGATCTTGTCAGTTGTCACTAAGTTCTCCAATCTATTTCTTCTCATAACATGTCCAAAAATTTTTGACTGTCTACGTCTAATTTCTCTAATCAATTTGCGATTTTCATTTGTCTCCTGTAGTACTTGGTCGTTGGTTTTTCTGTCTGTCCATGGTATTCTTTGCATTTTCCTCAGAAACCACATTTCTGCAGCCATCAGATGTTTTTCAGCTTGACTGCTAATTGTCCAAGTTTCACATCCATACAAAAGAACAGGCTCTATGTATCCCCTCAACACTCTTTTTCTCGTTTCAATTGACATCTTTTTATTGTTCAGAATGGTTATCATTTTGCTAAAGGCTACTTTCGCCATGACGATTCTTGTTCTAATCTCTTCAAGGCATCTCCCATCAGATGTTATGACTGTTCTGTGATAATTGTACCGATTCACTTGTTGAAGAATATTCCCATTTACTTGTATATTACATTGTGGTACTTCGTTCTTCCTAGTGACGACCATAACCTGTGTCTTCTTACAATTTAATTCCAACCCCAGCTGCTCACTGTGTACAACAACCGCGTCTACTAATTGTTGTAGATCTTGTGCATTGTCTGCAATCTATACTGTATCATCTGCATATCTAATGTTACTGATGTTTTGTCCTCCAATGCTGATTCCATTTATATCTTCTACATTTCTGAAAATATTTTTACTATATAGGGAAAAAAGATCTGGAGACATTACACATCCCTTCCTAACACCTCTCTTAATAGATTGATATTGTCCCACTTCATTATCAATCCTTATGGCAGCTTGTTGTTTCCAATATATGTTGTTTATAAGTCTAATGTCTTTCCCATCAATTTGTAGATCTGCAAGCATATCCACCATGTTGACATGTCTAACTCTATCAAAAGCCTTTGTGTAGTCAATAAAGCAAAGGTGCATATCCTTGTTTACTTCTATAGTACGTTCAATAACTGTTCGCAGCATATACACAGCATTTACTGTACCCTTTCCTTCTACAAACCCACATTGTTCTTCCCATATTTCAGGTTGTATTTTCTTCCTCACTCTCCTTTGCATGATAATTTGTAGCAAAATCTTTGTGATGTGGCTCATTATACTAATTGTTCTATGTTGATCACGTATGTATAGGGACAATAAATATCCATGTGTGTATAGTGACAATAATTGGCAACGTATGTATAGGGACAATAAATGTCCACATATGTATAGGAACAATAAATGTCCACATATGTATAGGGGCAATAAATGTCCACATATGTGTAGGGACAATAAATGTCCATGTATGTATAGGGACAATAAATGTCCATGTATGTATACAGACAATAAATATCCATGTGTGTATAGTGACAATAATTGCCGACGTATGTTTAGGGAAGATAAATGTCGACGTACGTATAAGGACAATAAACGTCGATGTACATATAGGGACAATGAAAGTCCGTGTATGTATAGAGACAATAAATGTAACCGTATGTATAGAGACAATACACGTAACCGTATGTATAGAGACAATAAATGTAACCATACGTATAGAGACAATAAATGTAAAGGTATGTATAGAGACAATACATGTATCCGTATGTATAGAGACAATAAATGTATCCGTATGTATAGAGACAATACATGTAAAGGTATGTATAGAGACAATAAATGTAAATAATAGACGCAAGCATGAAATAAATACATATAGACGTATGTATAAAAGAGACAATAAATGTATGAACAGGGACACACAATGTAGACGACGTATGTATAGAGATTGAACAAAATATAAACTTTTATATGTAGACAATAACTGTACTCTTATCAATGGAAGCAAACATTGTAGACGAATATATAGATTGAACAAAATGTAAACTTTTATTATGTGGACATTGACTGTAGACTTATCAATTTAAGCAAACATTGTAGACGAATGTATATAAAACAATTGCGCTGATATCGCATCCAGCCCATGTTGGCTGTTTGTAATTAATTCACTAGACCAGTGGTTCTCAACCGGTGGGGAATTCCCCCCCCCCTCCCCAGGGGGGATTTTAGGGTTTCCAGGGGGGGGGGGGGGAGGGAATGAAGATTATATCAAGATCGCGTTAATACAAGAACCGATTACTTGGTATTGTTTTTCCCTTCATACTGTACGGTTCTGTACGTCTCACACTTC
>JACEFZ010018524.1:0-25000 GCA_014155875.1 Cepaea nemoralis
CCCCCCCCTTCCTCCCCTCCTCCTCTCCCCCTCTACCTCCTCCCCCTCCTCCCTTCACAATTCCTCCTCCTTCCTCTTCCTTCTCCTCCTCCTCCTCCTCTCTCCGCCTCCCTCCTCCTCCTCCTCCCTCTACCTCCTCCCTCCTCCTCCCTTCACATTCCTCCTCCCTCCTCCTCCCCCTCCTTCTCCTCCTTCTCCCTCCTCCTTCTCCCTCTTCCTCCTCCCTCTTCCTTCTCCCTCCGCCTCCTCCCACTCTCTCCTCCTCCTCCCTCCTCCCTCCCTCCTCCTCCCTCTCCCTCTCCTCCTCCTGCGTTCTCCTCCTCCCTCCTCCTCCCTCTTCCTCCTCCCTCCTCCTCCTCCACCCTACTCCTCCCTCCTCCTCCTAATCCCTCCTCTTCCCTCCTATTCCTCCCTACTCCTCCCTCCTCTTCCCTCCTCCACCTCCCTCTTCCTCCTCCCTCCTACATTTACCCAAGACAGACAGACAGTCAGACAGATAGTCGGGAACGGGATCTTATATGACTACTTATATAATTTAAATGAGATGCTCTCCACCATGGGCTGGGCCGGGTCAGACAGATAGACAGACAGACAGACAGACAGACAGACAGACAGACAGACAGACAGACAGACAGTCGGGAACGGGAACTTATATGACTACTTATATGAATTAAATGAGATGCTCCCCACCAGAGTCTGGGCGAAGACGGGCCGGGTCAGACAGACAGACAGACAGACAGACAGACAGACAGACAGACAGACAGACAGACAGATAGACAGATAGACAGACAGACAGACAGACAGACAGACAGACAGATAGTCGGTAACGGGAACGAGAACTTATATGACTACTTATATGAATTAAATGAGATGCTCCCCACCAGAGTCTGGGCGAAGCCGGGCCGGGTCAGCTAGTACTTTATAAAACGTCAACCTAATTTGACGGATAATAATAACTTCAAGGAGGATAACTATATTTTTTGAAAACATAAATTTATATGCTATTGTATCCCTTGGACTAATGTTTTATTTTTATTTTTTTTCTGTACAGAAAATGCATTTCCATGTCATCCGCTAGACATACTGCCAAATCTTAGGAATTGCAACCCCGTAGATGTACACAATGTGATGGTGTCGCTGGCCTTGAGAGGTAATGACAGCCATTATTCTTTTACACACGGCAAATTAAGACGGAAGAAACAGCTATGCGGGCAAAAGGAAAGACGGGCTCATGGATAGACAAGACAGACAAGACAGACAGATAGATTGATAGATAGAGAGACATATTCTCATTATCAACCGCCTTGCTGACTGTCGTGGGCGATCATGCTTATGCACATCTTGCTGTCTTCAACAGTGTGTAGCAGTTGGTTATGACACAATGCTTCAACAGTGTGTAGCAGTTCGTTATGACACAAGGCTGTCCAGAAGTTTGTCCAGCAGTACTCCTCTATCTCTCATTCCACAAATATTTCCAGTTGTCACTATATATCTATTTATGATTTGCAGAAAATGAAAAGTATCTTATGCATTAAGTCACTCTCATGAACGTAAAAGAGAGAGAGAGAGAGAGAGAGAGAGAGAGAGAGAGAGAGAGAGAGAGAGAGAGAGAGAGAGAGAGAGAGAGAGAGAGAGAGAGAGAGATCCATCCGAAATGATTTACAGTGCATATTCTGCTATATGACAGTAAATCTTGGAATGTAAAAGAACACATTAAAAAGACCTTGGAAGCAACAGAAATGTGGTTCCTGAGGCTAATGTTGCGAATTCCTTGGGCTACCAGAGTAATTAACAACGATTGTCTAAACTCAAACCAATGAAATTAGATAGAAAAGAGACACACAGCTTTCTTTGATCATGTGATAAAAAGATAGCAATTGGAGAACATCGTGACAACTGAAAAGATATGGAGAAGAGAGGCAGAGGCAGGCCAAGAAAAATGATGCTGGATTTACTCAGACAGTGGCGGCATAGAAGAATATCATCAGCAGAGTTGATCCAGAACACCAAAGACCGAGATCTGTGGAGAGACATGAACGAACGAACGAACGAACGAAAATCTTTATTTTCAAAGGGTTAAGAATTGGGCACGCAGGCCCGTCTGACATTCTGCCCTTCTTCTCTATTTCCTCTCATACATGTCAAATCTTTGAAAACAAAAGAACAATACGCATTAAAACGCATGAAAAATAATCAATAATACATGACTCATTGAGTCAACGCGATATATATGAACTGAGTTGAGTCATCCACTGACATCACAGCACATTGAACATTCCCATACGCGTTCCTTCCTCATTCTCAACAGCCAGCGAAGAGTCCCAATAACCATAGCATCAGCTGCAGTCAGATTATCTGTCTGCCTGGTATTTCCTGGGAGTACTGAGTGTCGGCCAGATCTTCTAATCACTCTCTGCTCCACTCTCCAGGCCATGAATGATTTATCTATTCTTCCATTCCTTATACATGATCCCGGGGGGGGGGGGAGGGGGTTGAGTGGTTTCGAGGTATAGTGTCCGCCTCGAGTGCTGGAGGTCCCGGGTTGAAACCCTGGTGAGGGCCGGGATTTTTTTACTTGGACTTCTAGTAACAAAATTTCCCCTGGTCTCTGGGTAGTGAGATCGGACGCCTGTGTGGTATTGTTGCGCACGTATAAAATCCCTTGGCAGTTGGAAATCGAAAAAAAAGAATGACCTAATGGCGCTGCCCGGGCAAAATTTCGAGTTAAAAATATACCCAAAGTATTTCAGAAACCTCGCCGGTGCTACGGTGATCGTGCATTGAGCTGAATTTCTCCGAACTAGGAGTAGAATGGAGCACTTATGGGTTACTCTCGTGTGTTGTGATGTTGATCCGTCGACTAAACTAAACTAAACTATACTAAACTAAACTAACTTAAACTAAACATACATGATCCCAAAGGTCCCTGACCACACCTGCTTTACTGTGCACCAATAGCCCACCCAGCGATATAGACCCAGCCAATCTGTCCTGCCGGCTCGTTTCCCATCACCCCAACATGCCAAGCCACTACATATATATCTATACGTTATCTGCCATGTGAGATCAAAGGTCGCCTTCTCAAACGACCACCACAAGACTGATCAGGTCTGAGTTCTTGTCCCGATAATGCTATGTGGCCACTGCATCCAATTGTTTATCTTTTTGCATTCATTGTGCCGTTTTCCTATCAAGTTTGACGGTTGACACAAAGATTTAAAGTTTATTTCTCCTCACAAATATGCCTAACACATACACATACACATACACATGCACGCACACAACACACACAAACACAGAGAGAGAGAGAGAGAGAGAGAGAGAGAGCGAGAGAGAGAGAGAGAGAGAGAGAGAGAGAGAGAGAGAGAGATTCTTTCTCTTTATGTGAATATCTTTATTTATATATTGTTTTTAAGGTCAGACTGCAACCATCGCAAATATAATTACCGAATTATATATGGCCGGACACTACCGCCTCTAGAACTGGACACCTGATTCATCTGTGCACTGTTGTCACGTGCAGTGCCAGCTGGCGTGGGCGAGCATGCTTCTCTATAGCTTGCAATCTGCAACAGCATATAACAGTGTGTGTACTGAGATCCCTCCGTGCAATGACATTTACGATTTATTCAGTCATGAGAGTCTGCTCAAGGCACTAAAGAAGGCACTATTATAGACGAACATTCACATTGTAATTGGTCTGATCAGTCACATTCGCTACAGCCATGGGTTGCAGTTATTATGTCTTTGTTGAAGCACAATGTAACAAACTATCGTCTGTCAAGACGGCAAGGTGCATAATATCATGTGCCTACTCAAGCAAATGAAACGTCATACAGAGGGATCAAACCACGCAGTCCATCACGAGCAGCCTAGTCACAGTCGAATATGGGAATATCCCATCTTGAGGAGCTTGTAAGCAGGGCTGATCGAAATATGTTGCACTTTCCTAAGAAATCTTAAAGACCTGCTTGGATAATTTCAAGGAGCATAAATAGTTGTTTTTTTTTTTTATTTTCAAATAAGTTAAATGTATTTGTAATTATATCCCTTGGACAAATGTTGTCTTGTTTTTTGTACACACATTTCCACTATTTTTTGTTGTTGTAATTTTACATTCGCTCGCTTCGAAATCAAACGTAAACACATGTACCGCACTTCTAGTGCATTGGACTCATTTTTACGCGTGGATCAGCTGTCCCTATTACCAGTGACCCTCGGCATCAGGCGAATCCACTCTGACTTCAGAGGTACTTGTAATTTACGTCCCCAAGTCAAGGACGAGAAGTCAGCATTTTCCCCCCAACTGATCGGTATACTAGTGATACTAATTTTGTTCAGAAACTGTCAGAGAATACCATGTTTCATTGTAAACACACACGACATACACACGACACACACACACACATGCACACACACTATTGGTTTAACATTTGCCAACGTATACGGGGAGGAGGATGACGTGTGCATGAGCGACTGGCGGGTAACTGGTGAGCTGAGTACGAAGCGGTGTCAAGAATAATATGGAGAATCAGCAGTGCGGGCATTGTATCATGTACCATCCACCATGCGCATTGGATGTTATAAATATGTGTGTATTTTGTTTAAAGTTTCCAGTCGTGTTCATTTGGAGACCGACATCCACTGAAGCTGTTTTTATATATTTTAATCTAGTAAAGTTAGGTCTTAGTCAGATGTGACTGTGCTACCGTATGACAGTAGATTATACTACCTGCTTTCTGTGATCGCCGAATATTTGGTGGTCCTCAGCAATACCCAAAACCCCACATTGTGCCAACCCCTTCGGGCGGAGAGCGCAATATGGGAGCTTATAAACCCGACCCTAGTGCTAGGAAATGCCACCTAAAGACTACATGTCATGGCCAGGCAGACCAGGCCCCAAAAACTGGGTCGGCAACTGGTCTAGGATGGAAGCTCCGACAGGCGGACAGTTAAAGCATTGCTTTGCTGATCCGGCAGCTTCTGCAGCTTGTCTTTTCCCAGAGTAAACTAGGCAGGGAGGAAAACAATAATTATAACAATCAATTAAGATTTAGGAAAACTTTAGGGATCATGCTGCATTGGTAACACATGATCTCTAAATTCAGCCCAGGCTTTGTCCTATAGAGATGTACAATTCCAATTTACAAAATATCGTTTATCAAGACCCCCAACGTGCTAGTCATATTCAATCTAGGTATTTATTGCTGAGTAATAATAGAACCATGGTTTATCTGTATAATAAGGAAACACACAACTGTAGAACAAGTGATTAATGACTTAATCATTACTTACATTCCGAGATAGTATCCGAAGCATCGTGACCGTCGAGTATTTACTGAACAGTTGGGAACATATAGGGTGTACTCCTAATGACTGTGGGATGTTTGAAAATATTGCCGTTCCAAGTTTTGTATTCACCCTCTATGGAGTTCATGCAACGTAAAATATCGGCAGAAGTCGGATGTGTCGGCCGAAAGGTGCAGATATCGGAGCTCTGCTGTAAATAGGCACAACGCTGTTACGTCCAAAAAATATTCCAGACGAACGCAGAAGAATAAATGCGACGTTACAAATGTATAACAAAGTTGTATGTTCTGTTAACAAGACCACTGAAATCGGAAGATCACGATGTTCTTTTGAAAATACATTTCAGTTTCACTTCAAACCGAAAACGCTCGTTGTGAAATATTGAAAATAGACTATCATAGAAACAACAAACGCAGGACACATGTACATACCTCATAAGCTTCTCGGATGAGGTAGAAAGAAATTACAGTCGGGGAAAAATAACAAATAATAATAAAATAAGATTCAGGAAATATGTAATAAATTACATCACCACACTATATTTATTACGAATTTCCTAAATCTTAGTTGATTGTTATAATTATTGTTTTCCTCCCAAAATTCCCGATTGTTTATATTTTCATTTGACTGTAGAACTTCACTATATTTATGTAAATTTGTCTGGGCTTGTTATTTCTTGGGATCTAAACACTACTTGTTTCACTTCGCACTGTCATATCCTGCCACACCTGTGATAATTCTGGAAACAACAATTCGAAACTGAAACTGAAAGTAACACATTAATTAAGATGGTTCCTTCACAGCTGAAACTGAAAGTAAAATCACTTATCAAGATGCTTACTTGACAACTGAAACTGACAAGAACAACATATTAATGTATTTCCTTAACACTGAAAGTAACTGAACAATAAAAGTACCCATATTTACATGCGTTAATCAATAAAAGGACATATTTGTAATTACACTTTACTTGCCAAACTAAACAGTCTGCTATGTTTATTGATTTATTTGCTTCAGTGAAGTTTCAGTAAGCATGTCGAGGCTTATAATACTAGTTGTGCATCAGGAATCGGTAGCTACCTACGTGGGAGATTCACGTGAAAACATTTAACGTTTATTCTAGGTGAATATATTCTGAGAAAGTAAAGAACAAATGTATAATTGTTCGAAGTAGTCACGACAGCGTTCAATGGATGTCCTCCAGCGCCGATAAAGTGCTTGGATTCCAGTAGAAAAAAACATTCTCTAGGTCGAGTGTGTATTCAGTCATGTACCACCTACTGTATCTCTTCATCGGAACATAAATCCTCTCAATAACTCTTTGAGTTGTCCCAACAGGTGGAAATCTACCTACCTACCTACCTACCTACCTACCTACCTACCTAACTACCTACCTGCCTACCTACCTACTTACCTACCTACCTACCTAACTACCTGCCTGCCTACCTACCTACCTACCTAACTACCTGCCTGCCTACCTACTTACCTACCTACCTACCTACCTACCTACATACATAGGTCCGTCCGTCCGTCTGTCTTTCTGTCTGTCTGTCTGTCTCGGTAGATCTGTTGGCCACGAGTTATACAATACATTTCTTATATCAGTCCTCCTCAAAGTATAGTTTGCTTCTGTGATAACTATTAGAACCCAGCCTGATAAAATTGTATCTTCTGTAATGCGGCCGACAAGGTAATGACCATGTCACTTTTCTGTGCATGTGGTGAGAAACACTTGAAAAATTAACCTCAGTATGCCTCAGTGCGCCGGTCTTTCTGGCTGAGGGGTTACAACACTTTCTCCGTAATCCCGTTTATCACGCAGAGTCTCGTAGCGGGAGAGAACTGGGAGCGGTTCGATCCCCGCTGATGACTTGCGGGATACTGAGCCGGCCGCTCAGAAAGCAATGGCAAACTACTGAGCGTAATCTTGCCAAGAAATCAACATACAGCTGAAATATGCTGCTGTTGACAGCGATGTCCTGTAAAGGATATGCAAAAAAAAAAAAAAAAAAAGCCTCAGTGACATGCCAATGATAGTCTTTATATGTTACTTTTAAACCAGATTGCAATTTCTTATTTCTGACTATAAAATAAGACAAAATAGAAATAAGGGTTTATCTCTAAACATTGGCATATGCTCGTTTCTACATTTAAATAAATTCCTTTTTTCCACGACTGAAACAGATAGTTTTGACATACAGTATCTGCAAGCCGAATTCTTAGCATTCACATCTCATATAGTTTTTTTTTTTCCCGCATATCCTTTACAGGACATTGCCGTCAACACCAGCACTTTTCATCTGCTGTTGATGTCTTGGCAAGTTTTACCTTCAGTAGTTTGCCATTGTTTTTTGAACGACCGGCTCACATACCTCCGTAAGTAATCAACGCGAATCGATCGGATGCCGAATCTCGCGCAGCAGTGTTTCCTACGAGAGTGTATGGGATTACGATCAGCTTCCTTAACACCTACGCCAGGGAGACCTGCTCACATAAAACAGATAACAATGTATTAATGCATTTCCTTGAATACACAATTCAAATACAATAGATCAGAAACAATGTATTAATATAAGAGTCGTTAATTTGAAACCCGTTCCAATGGCTTTATTACAAAGCATTCAAGAAACATTAACAGATGTGGTAGAATTAAACAAAGCATTCATTTTGAAAGAATTATGCACTATGGGTTGGTCAGAAGAAGTCGCCGTAGGCATTCAGGCAAGCATCCCATTGCATGCTCCCTCTTTTGCTGCTCGACTCAAAGTGGTGAGACCTTGATTCATCGCAAGCCAGAATGCGGAAGAGAAATGCATCACCTTCCACTCTGTAACGCAGCAAGTGGTTCAAACACCATCGCATGCGTTCCTCTTTTTAGTGGTCGGTCAACATCCGTGGTACCCACTGTAAACACACCTTCTGCCTGTCAACATCTCAAATTGCATACAGACACTCTCGCCACTTCATCCACATCTCAAAGAAACTTCATGCGTGGATGGACTTTATGTACTTTATTTCAGGCGAACCTGATATATTTACACACTCAGGATCAGGCGTTGATTGCCTGCCCAAATATACAGTGGTCGCCTTTCCTCACAGAACCCGTACATACTCAAATACAATCTCACACTCGCTATCTATAACATGCGCCCTCGTAAACTACACATTGGCTTCTCGGAAAAATCACACATGTCCTGTCTGGAAGACTGTCCTGTCCCGTCTGACTAAGTTCAGTCCACTCTCTGCCCTCGTCGTCCTAAACTCCGTGCGGTCAGCAAAACCTCGTGCTGTTCTATTCGTCACGTAGTACAGTAGTCTTGTTCATGTCAACCTTGGGTTGTACCACTGCTAAGTCTGTTTACGGGTGTTGTCCCGTGAACTAGCGTCCTCCGCCCTATCCTCGGGTTTGGTCCTGCTGGTGTCCTAGATATGACATGTCCGTGTCCCCATCAAAGTCCTGTCTTATAACTGTTCTAAGTTATCTCTTGTGGTCTGTCTCTACTCTATCTACTCCCTTGTAGAGGTCCTTATCTATGTCCTATCTGTCCTTACCCTCTTCTGTCGCCTGTCCTATCTATGTCCTACCTAACACTTTGACACCGATATTGCAGTTTCTTACGAACGACCTTTTGAATTGACCAAATCAAATTCTTTCGCTAGCAAAAGTATGCTTCGACAACGGTTCATCTGTACTGCTGCATCAATTTTGGCGATGGATTTTTCTGTTGCAACAATATGCGCTTGACCCGGCCGTCGAAGATCTGTCGTGAACTGACGTCCTTTCCGAAACATTCGTGCCCAGTCTGCCACTGTTGTCTTCGACACACATTTATTACCGTACGCTGCCTGCATTCTTCGATGAATGTTAATTGGTCGACATCCTTCAAATGAAAAAAAAAACTGAATCTCCGCTCTTTGAGCTTCTTTGGACGGATTTTGGATCAACCCGGCTATTTTCTCAGCGGTCAGAAATAGAACCGATGTATCATGGGACAATAAGCATGTGCTCTTTTATTCATTGGTCAGTACTTATCACATGACCATGACATTATCACGTTCAACGTACGCAATTACGCGCGGTGTGGCACGAACGGTTTTCAGATGAACGCTCCTAATATATTTCCTTTAATATACATCTCAAATAAAATAGATAACTGTTCATTTCTGTTAATATAGAAGGAACTTCGATAAAACTCTCGATATTATTTTATTTCCCCCGTTTCATTCTTTATCATGCCTGCGTTGGTTAATTTCTCCTGAACTTTCAGAAACCATGTTTTCAATTAGAGTTCTTACTAAACCACAGCTAAGTTGAATATAGCTAACGTATATAATGAGATATTCTTAAACAAGTGAATCTGTACAGTTAACTCGGAACAGTCATAACATCTGATGGGAGGGGCCCTGAAGAGATTAGAACAAGAATCACTGTGGGAGAGGTAGTGTTTTGCAAGGTGGAAAACATACTGACTAATAAAAAGATGTCAATTGCAACGAGAAAAAGTGTTGAAGTGCTACATAGAACCTGTACTTTTGTATGGATGTAAAACGTGGACAATGAGCAAACAAAGTGAAAACTATCCAAGGGCAGTGCCATGTGGAATCTGAGAAAAATGCAAAGAATATCATGGACAGACAGAACAACAAATGAGTATAAGTCCTTATAGAAACAAACAAGAATCTTTAATTGATTAGAGAAATTATACGTAGATGGTCAAGATCTCTTGGGCACGTTATGAGAAGAAATAAACTAGAGGGTCCATGATCCACTGGGAAATTAAAATAAATATATATATAAATAAAAAAGCAACTAGAAGTAGAATCGGTAAGCTTTACAAGAACACGATCATATGTAATAGAATAGACCTCGCGGATAAAGGCTTCGTCAGCACACAAACAACAAACACACACCGATATGACTACATGGAGATCTCGACATGAATATATATATATATATATTGTGAAATGGCCTGTGACTCGATGACACCTTGTCGTCATGACAGACGATAGCTTGTTACATCGTGCTTCCAAAAAAGAAAGGCATAATACAAGACATGGCGGTAGCGAATGTAACTGATCTGACTAATTCCCACTGTAAATGTTCGTCAGCAATGGATGCATGTGCATACTGGTCATTTCCATCATTACGCACCACCTGACAGCACACACACACTCGGTTTGTGACCTATCCGCAGTCATTTTCTCCTTTGCCTATATTCCTAAACATAGGGATGTTTCTTCTTCTGTGACTTACAACCGTATATTGCCTCATGAACAATGCATGCTCTAAAATTGTTACTTTCACATGTTTAATGGCTTTATGTCTTAATATTGTTTACCCTGCGCTTTGCTACGGCCAGTCCATTTCTGACTTTTTATTTTTCATCAGTCCCCATTCTTGTTAAATATGGTGCCAATGTATTTATGCTTTGTGTGGGCATCAGCAACATATGTTATTTGTACCCCGTCATTTGACCGGATTATCTGTTCTGATCATTTAGCATTGTTCTAAGAGGCACAACATCCTCTGAATCATCAACATCCATTACCTTGCCGGCTGGTGTGGGCGATCATGCTTCTCCACAAACTGCGATCTCCAACGGCATGGGTCAACCCGTGTGTTGACCCCCTTCCGTGCCATGACACAAGACTGTTAAGAATTTTCTCACGCTGTCTTCGTCTATTCACAGATCTTTCCGGTTGTCACAACATGTTCCAGTTTTTGTCTTCTCATAACGTTGCCAGAAAATGATGACTGTTTCTTTCCGATGTTTGTGATAAGTTGTCTTTGGTACTTAGTTTCACTCAACATGTCCAGATTGCTCATTTTGGCTCTCCAATTAATTTTTAGCATTCTTGTATAAAACATCAGCCATCTTTATATCTGATAAAATCGATCACAAACTTCATCATGTTCGAAGTTTCTCATAGCATCAATTGATACATTTATACCTGTTTTTGCTCTTTCTCTCTCCCTCCCCCCCCCCCCTCTCTCTCTCTCTCTCTCTCTCTCCAACACACACACACGCGCGCGCGCGCACGCACGCACGCACCCACCCACACACACACACACACACACACACACACACACACACACACACACACACCAGAAACCTAACTAACGCATATAGGTATTTTTTCATACAAGAAAATGTTAAAAAGAGAAAAGCATTCATAAGGTTATCCTAGTGTTCAGCTATATGAGTATTAACTTTGGATCGCTTCTCGGCCTCTTGGTTAAGATCAATGTGTAGTATCTGCACATGATCTTGTCAGGGCCACCAGCAGAGGCGGTCATCCGAATGACACAGAGGGACGCGGGGAACTGATCGGGTGGGCTCTGGCCCCTGGGGAACCGCGAGCCATTATTTAAAATAAAAACATATTATATAAACTTTGTTTACATTCGTGTCTCCTCCCAAAACTCGGGAGATTCTGAGCTGTCGCCCTTTATTACACCCGTCTTCTCATATTTTATAGGAGAATAATAAAAGTGGACAGTCGAGAACAGAAATGACAATTGTGGAAGGAATATTTACGAGAATACTCATGTTTTGGACATTAACACGTGATGTTTACAATTTTTCGTGAATGTTTATTTCCCACCAAGAAGACGGTGGAGAGATAATATACATACAGACCTACAAGCACTTGGAATCAGCGACTGGCAAGAGAAGGTCAACCAGAGAGACGAATGGAGACGGCTTGTATCTGCAGCAAAGAACCTCAATGGCTGGAAATGCTGAAGAAGAAGAAGAAGAAGAAGAAGTAGAAGAAGAAGAAGAAGAGAAGAAGAAGAAGAAGAAGAAGAAGAAGAAGTTTATTTACCAGTGCCTGGTCTGGAAAGGACATTGTCATAAACAAGTTGATAGTGCCTGGGGCCCGTGGTAGTCAGGTGGCTAGCATGATTAAGCCGTTGGCGTTGGGACTCTTCGCTGGCTGTTGAAGATTTGGATGGAGCACGAATTGGTATGTCCTGAGTGCTGTGATTTCGTGTCAACTCAACTCAACTCACCTCAACTCAACTCAACTCAACTCAGCTCAACTCATCTCACCTCACCTCACCTCAACTCAACTCAACTCAACTTAACTCAACTCAACTCAGCTCAACTCCATCTGTCGAGGCGGGGATTTCTAAAACATGACCCGGGATCCCATGTCGACATATTCTAAAATTGGTACGAGGAAATGTTTCTGGAAGTAAGAGCGACCGATGTGATATTGACACATCACCATCGAGTGCTAAATTAGCTTATGAAAATGTTCGGCTAGGTCCTTGTGCTCACTATGCCTCAAGGCATGGAACGGGTCCTTTACTTATGATTTATAATAATTTTCTAGTGAGTCTCCGTGGCGAAGTGGTCAAGTCGTCAGCCTCGTGCTCGGATGGCTGCGGGTTCAATTCTGGACTACGTCTTTCTGTTCACTAGTGCATTTTCCTCGGAGACTCCTGGGGGTCGTCGCCGGAGCTACGGAGTTCGTGCTCTGTGAGTTGTTTTCTGTAGACCTGCGGAAAGAGATCGAACCATATGGTATAAATCCCGGGGCAATAAAGTCGGTCCTGTCGACTTTTAATACTTATTTTTTCTAGTGAATATCAACTGTGATAACCATCTAAAGAAGAAATTAGTAATGCTGTCAAACTGGACTAATGTTTGCGCCTGTACTGTCTTCCCCTATAACCAGTATAACTCACCATTAGGTGAAACCGCTACGACTTTTGAGGAACTAGTCATCTACGCCCCCAAGTCAAGGACAAGAATTCAGCATTTTAATCGAACTAATCCATGTATGGGGTTGAATACTCTGCCTCGGCATCAGCACACGGGAAGTTTAAGAGTGTGAGCACTTATCCATTCGGTTATGCTGACCTCCCTTGACGTTTCTAATTTGTACAAAAAATATACACATTTTTTTCTCAATTTTAGAACGAAGATTTTGAATTTCAAACGCAATTTTTCGTTGTCGATTGGAAGATGATCGCTATTATTTCTTCAACGAACTGAATGACCATATGAACAATTCAAACTTTAACACGCCTAAAGGCATTAATATGAACCATTACAGTTGAAACTCGCCTTGCAGGTCCAAAATGGCCGAATGGGTAAGAACGCATGCCGAGGTAAGTGTTTCAACTCGTACGCCGGACAGCTGGACTAAAATGTTGACCTGTCGTCCTTGATTTGGGGACGCAAATTACAAGTACCTCTGAAGTCGGAATGAGTTCGCCTGATGGCGAGGGACACTGTTAATAGGGACAGCTAATCCACACGCAAAATTCAGTCCAGTACTCCTATAAATAGTGTGTGTGGCCTACGCTTGAGGTCAAAGCGAGAGAGCAACAAACTTGAGGAGCGAGCGTTTGACACATGAACGATTACATCTTTAACACGCCTAAAGTCGCATCGGACAATTGGTGCTAGACCCGTATTGTTATAGACCAATCGGCACACGGTATGTAATATAGTCAGTTTTATAAACCAATCGGCACACGGTATGTAATATAGTCTGTTTTATAAACCAATCGGCACACGTTATGTAATATGGCCAGTTTCACGTCAGCCCGTTTTACTGTCTAAGACTTTCTTGGAAACCATTTTGAGCTGGATCGACCTGAGGGCTCAGGTCAATAAAATAAAATTTCCGAATTCCAGATCGGCAGGCGAGCGGTTGCTGTACCTTTGGAAGATTTATTGTAAAGTTCCAGAGCTTTAAATGAATACAATTTGGTGGAACTGCGGTAAAGCTGTGGAAATGTAAACAATATAAAATAACACAAAGTAATGCAGCTTTACAGAGCATGATTAAGACACATACATGACGCTGCAGCGACTAGCCTTCATCAGCAAACAAATACATACACAAAACACAACATATAGTCACGGAGAAGGCCCTCCGGTGACGACATTAAGGCATAAGGACTTACACAGCTTGGGACTCTGAGATAAGTATCAACATTTTTTTTTTCTCAAGTTTTTATTTTCTCTTCATTGCTGTCATTTTCTCATATTTTTATTATTCTCATCCCGTCCTTATGCCTTAATGTAGTCACCGGAGGGTCTTCTCTCTCTCTCTCTCTCTCTCTCTCTCTCTCTCTCTCTCTCTCTCTCTCTCTCTCTCTCTCTCTCTCTCTCTTTCTCTCTCTCTCTCTCTATATATATATATATATATATACACTATATGTTGTGTTTTGTGTAGGTATTTGTTTGCTGATGAAGGCTAGTCGCCGCAACGTCCTGTATGTGTCTTAATCCTGTTCCGTAAAGCTGCATTTTTTTTGTTCGCATATCCTTTACAGGACATCGCTGTCAACATCAGCATCTTTCAGCTGATTATTGATTTCTTGGCAAGATTACGCTCAGTAGTTTACCATTGCTTTCTGAGCGACCGGCTCACATTCCCCGTAAGATACCGGCTCGGAGAGAACCGCTACCGAGTTACTCACGAGAGTATACGGGATTGCGGGGAAATTCGTGTAACCCCTAGAGCAGGGAAACCGGCAAAACTGCATTACTTTGTGTTATTTTATAGAGCTTTAAGTGGTATGTCTGTGCATAATATACCAACACCTGTTGCCTCCGATACACTATCCACATCATTCTTGTATTTCTCTATGTTTGGAAAATCTGGTGAGGGTCCTAGATTCATTCTCTTCCTGTTAAAGTAAACAATTAATTATATGTTCATGTTTACACGACTTCGCAATCTCCCCCAGCATTTATTTTGTGTGTGTGATATTATAGGCAGTTCAACTTTCAGTAGTGTTCCATTCCTTTCTCGGCAGTCAACGACACACCATTGTGAAAATCAACGCAACGCGATTTGCCCCGAAATCGTCTGCAGCTGACTTCGAGACTGGTATGTCGGATTGTGAGACTGCGTTCACTAACCGCAAGCCACAGACGTCGCCTATTTGGTACTAGACAGTATTAGAGTGCCCCAGTCTCACCACACCGCTCCCCTTTCTCCCGTGATAATCGAGTGTCGCTCCGGCTATTGAAAGAACAAACCCTAACTGCACGATTTATCTTATATTTTCCATAAATTACCACTAAGAACTTCTCTACTGCAGTATTACATTCTGCATAATTTACTACAAAGAGCCTATCTACTGCAGTATTATATTGTGCATAATTTATCACCGAGAGCTTCTCTACTGCAGTATTATATTTCCCATAATTTACCACCGAGAGCTTCTCTCTACTCAGTATTACATTTTCTCGAATTCACGTTTAGAGCCCAACGTAATAAAAACGACAAGCTTCACAATCAAGCGTAAAGTTAAGATGATTGAAGAAAACACTTGTTAAATGAGTTCTGGAAAAAAAAGTATGCTTTTGTTTCCATGATATCAGGTTGACCTGAGGCAGATAATGTTGTTGAGTTGATAATCTTCAGCCTATTATGGCCACGATAAAATGGGGGTGATTGTCTAGATCTCGTCCAGAAATCTAGCAGCAACACAAATATTTAGAAATCAAACACAATAACAAACAACAAACAACCTCCGCGAATTTCTGCAGATTCACAGAAACAACTGTATGGTTTTCGATTCCACAGTCTGTTTTGACTCTCAGAAATCATCATCATCATCATCATCATCATCATCATCATCATCATCATCATCATCATCATCATCATCATCATCATCATCATCATCAAGTGCCTAGCCAGCTGGCGTAGGCGTTCATGTCGCTCCACAGATCTCGGTCTTTGGTGTTCTGGATCAACTCTGCTAATGATATTCCCCCATGCCATCGTCTTAGTCCACCCAGCATCATTTATCTTGGTCTGCCCCTGCCTCTTTCCCCTTGATCTTACCAGTTGTCACGATGGTCTCCGGTGCCTCTTTTCTCATCACTTGACCAAAGAAAGCTGTTGGTCGCATTCATATTGTTGTATATAGTATTCTAGTTTCATTAGCTTCTTTACCGACAGTTAAAAATATGCACCGTCCTTAAATGGGTGCTCTAAACACAAGTATTATTTCTCAGAAACGCAGTTTGATAATATTGATCAATTTTCATAATTTCAAGAGATGACAATCAACGTTATATGACCTGTTACTTACCTGTCAGAGTAGGGACTTCACTGAATATAACAGAATATCTAAAACTGGGACAATGACATGTTGACTGGTCTTATTCGGTCACACACACACACACACACACACACACACACACACACACACGTTCATACACGCACACACGCGCATATATATATATATATATATATATATATATATATATATATATATATATATATATATATATATATATATATATAACATAATTTCCTCTTTTATTAATTTCCCTTAAGTTATTCGACTAGCAGACCAGGTGGCAACGTCTGTCATCGCCTTTACCTTTTCTCTGTCCTAGATGACCAGTGTGTTCAAGCATTTATATCAACACACCTTGAACTCGTCATTGTCCTCGTTCTCCTTGATCTTAAGAGATTTTGCATCTGTGAGAGAGAACATCTTTGATCTCTTGAATCTGTTTAGACATGATTACAGTTAACATTCTCCTTCCTTTGCCCCTTACATGGTGCCTCGAGCAAATTCAAGATTGGAGTGTCGTATTGTGGCTTACACTTAAACACTATGAGAATATTATTCCACAAATTCTGTGAAAAAAAACAAAAAGTAGATTTGGACTAATCAGAAATGGATGGCAGAATATGGGAAGTAGGGCATGTCACATATGTGACTTAAAAGTTGATTAATATGACAGCAGATAATTGTAATATAACCCAGTGGTAACGTTTCGGCGATATGTTAGCCCAAGGTTGGTAATCATCCCATGGCACTTATTCGGGTAACAGGTCAATGCAGTTGATGAAGTAGAACCTGGTGTAGGGTGGATACAAGCAAGTACCAACATATACAATATGTTGCACGATTTATTGCCTGTCATACTTAGCTGTGTGTTTGTAGCTTGCTTTTGTGTTTAAATTCACTAAGGAAGTACATTGTTTTGAAGAGTGCTATAATCCTTGTCAGTATACATTAGACTGGGTAGAGAGTGCAGTTAACTAACCCCGGTAATGGAGGAGCTAGAAGTTCAAGCCTGGGCATTTGAGTATTCTTTTGAACTCGATGTAGTCATCAACACCGACGGGTCTGTTGTTCGGAACATGAGTAGCTCATGGGATTTTACTGTTGAGGTCAGAGATAGAACTGTGAAGGAAGACCTTGGTGCCTCCACCTTGACAAGAAACAGACTATGGAGTTTATAGGAGTATCTGAAGCAATGGCAGACACAGACGTTCGTCCAGACGTGATTTCTTAATGATTCGCATAGAACGCTGGGAAAGCTCGAGTTGGGGTTGGCTTCAAAACAGTGTGTGGAGTCGCTGAGGAAATAAAGCTTAACAAAATCAGTATAATTTCTGTACCTGGCCACGCGATGTAAGAGGAAAAGAACAAGGTTTTGGCCGAAGCTACTGAGGAAAGCTGATGAGAAATGGACAGCCTGACATACTGAATGCCCTTAAATAAAATCAAGGAAAGACGAATCAAGTGATGATTGTAAATCTGCAGCCTTGAACGAACAACTGCAAGAACATCAAGTCTATCAGTGATGACTGTGAAACTGCATCCTTGACTGAACTGCAAGAACATCAAGTCTGTCAGTGATGACTGTGAATCTGCAGCCTTGATCGAACTGCAAGAACTACAAGTCTGTCAGTGATGGCTGTGGTTCTGCACCTACAAAACTGCAAGAAAATCAAGTCTGTCAGTGATGGCTGTGAATCTGCAGCCTTGATCGAACTGCAAGAACTACAAGTCTGTCAGTGATGGCTGTGGTTCTGCACCTACAAAACTGCAAGAAAATCAAGTCTGTCAGTGATGGCTGTGAATCTGCAGCCTTGATCGAACTGCAGGAACATCAAATCTATAAAGTCGAAGCCCAACTAGAGCGCTATCCAGGGCGCCAAATAGGAATAGTAACCCAAAACAGAACTGGTGTTGTCTGTGGCTTTACGATAATGAAATATGGGAGGGGTGGGGGTGGGGGGGGGGGGGTGGTGATTGGATAACGAATGGATTGAATGGCTTGGTGCGCAGTGAGAATAATCTTTCGACTACATACCATAATGTAATGGCTACGTGTCCCTTGTATATTTCAATCGGAAGCTTACACTATTCTGAGAGATAAATAATACTAGGATGATCTAACCGGAACAAGAATGGAGCCTGATCAAAGACTAGCGATAGTTTGAGATCGCGAACCATACACACCCACGCCCGTCGACATGGCACGTGATTGAGAAGAAGACACTGCTAAGACAGACGGCAACTGTGAGCGTGTGCCGAGTGCAGTGAGGTCAGCTATAATCAGTCAATTAAACATTAGAAAAGAAATTAAGTCAGGAACGTAACTAGTCACTTCACTTAACAATAACACGAGGTAGTATTAATGAAGACCTTGAATAAAATATATCCAAAACGAGACACCTCGACACACTGAGTCACAAGGCTTTATGTGTGTAAAAGGCGAAAACAATTAAAGAGCAAAAAGTCGCGTTCCAGACAGATACATCAAGCTTGATTGTGGAGACCTCTGCTGCAGACGAAGCAATGGCGTAGGCAGCAGAACAGACTGACAGCCATGCACGCGATAATGAAATCAGACTCCAGGAGCATGCTACATGAAATCTCAACCGGCAGTCTCCGCTCCTAATGGATAAACAGCATTCGGAAGTCGCGCTTCTCATTACTTATCTGGATGAACGAACCGGACATAGCTGAGTGAAAGGTAATGCACGGGCGGACCAGCTGGCCAACAATGCACCAGTACACGCGGAAAGGAGCTTGGGCAGGGCGGATATAATAAATGCAGTAGGGACTCGGCTAATGAATACCGATGAGACACCGACGCTAGCCCGATCACAGGAACTGGGAATGAAGCCTGGGCAAGTACGTTAATGCCGCCTTGGATGTCATGAAAGGAGATATCATAAGCATAAACTTTTGGGAACAGTGGGCAGAAATGCTTTGGGGTGGCTGCTGAATAAGAGGACTGAACATGCATGAGAATGCCCAATGTGCAGTTATGTAGTTCGACATAACATAACATAACATAACATAACATAACTGGAATGTAAACATGTGTTGGCAGAATACCGCCGCACACGCACACACACACACACACACACACACACACACACACACACACACACACACACACACACACACACACAACAACAACAACAACAACAACAACAACAACAACAAACAAGCAAACAAACAAACAAACTATGACTCGATTTAATTTAGATAAACAACACTGATACAAAAGCGCACGGAGGATATTATTGGGTTGTCTAGTTAGTCATGTGTCGAATTGCACTAGTTTCTGCGGGTACGCGCTGTCGTCATTTGGAGGTAACAGGTTCGAATCGGCAACTATAAATTTCAATTTTATGTTGTCTAGTGCGTCCTCTAAACTACTGAGCCTTGCCAAGAAATCAACAACAGCTGTAAAATGCTGGTGTTGACAGCGATGTCCTGTAAAGAATATGCGAAAAAAAAGTGCGTCCTCTGCAGGCCTCAGTATCGAAGGGTTTGCGGACGCGATTCGTAATCCCGTATACCCGGGTTCGAAACACAGTGGTACTTTTTTTTTTTTTTTTCGAAAAAGGTATAGGTGCTGGTCGTTCAGAAAACAATGGCAAACTACTGAACGTAAAACTTCCCCAGGAATCACGAACAGCCAAAATGCTGGGATTGACTGCTACGTCCTGTGAAGAACATGCATCTAAAAAAGGTGCGTCCTATAGTCTCTAATTGTCTTCTACTTCTAAGATCGCTAAATAATATTGTGTTTATATTTGAACAGAGAAGATTAAAAATATTACTCATAACCAACTTTGAAGAAAAGGTTAATAAAATCGGTGAAAGTATAACTGATACTGTTAATATAATACAAAAGTATGTGACCCATTTTCACGACTTAGGTATGTTGGGTACAAGATGGTAGCCCCGTATTTGTAGAGATCATTCAGCAAAACCAAACATAACTACAACATACAGATATAGTAGATGTGTAGTCTGCGGGTCATCGACAGGCTACTAATTTTCACTTTTCACCCCTCCTGGGAGAGACTAGCCGATCCTAAGCCTGCTGGCTGCAGGGCCAGGCGCAGTCTACACCTTGTAGACTATCATTGTCATCACCATTATCACCATCATCACCTTCATCACCTTCATTACCTTCAATACCATCATAAAGTTGAAGATTCCTGATTATCGTAATCCAATTTAATCCTAAATATATTTATTCGTGTTTTTATTTCTGTCTTCCCTTTCTCGTCTGTCTATTTTTGCAGTGTATACATAGCTTAAGTCAGATATGACTGAGCTACCGTATAACAGTAGACGGTACTACCTGGTTTCTGTTAGCGCCGAACGTTGGGCGGCGCTTACCAAACCCGACACCCCACATTGTGCCAACGGCTTCGGGCGGAAGAGCGCAATTTGGAGGGTACAAGCCTTACCCTGGTGCGAGGAAATGCAAGCTAAAGACAAAATTGTCATGGCAGGGCAGACCAGGCCCTAAGCCTTGGTTGGCGACTGGTCTAGGATCGAAGCTCCGACAGGCGGACAGTTAGAGCATTGCTTTGCTGATCCGGCAGCTTCTGCAGCTTGTCTTGTTCCAGATGTAGGGGTGTTACCTTTCCTCTGGAGTGAACTAGGCAGGCCGAGAGAGGGATCATGCTGCATGGGCAACACATGATCTCTATATTTTAGCCCAGGCTTTGTGCTATGGAGAGGCAATAACTCCATCCCTGGTCTTAACTGGTCTCGGAATCAAAGCGAGAGGCAACTGTTACGGGTTATAAGTCCTTGTCAGTTGGCGTAGACATGGGGCGCCACGCGTTGCCTCTGACGGTGGGAGACACCTATAGGTGTCACTGATCAGCTACCGCCCGCCTCAAGCTGGGCAGCCCCCAGCCAATTAGGTGCTGATCCGCCACAGCCTGCCTGCTTCAATGGGTGCTTGGGGCTAGGACAAAATCTGAATCGCAGGCTGTAAAACCAATGCACCAGGTACAAACAAAAATATAAATAGAAACCTCAAGCTACGGCTTGCAACCTGGAACGTGAGAACCATGTGTCCAGGATTTTCCACTGACTTGACCAATATTGACGATGTGAGAAAAACGGCTGTGATTGATGCTGAACTCAATCGTCTTAACATTGATATTGCTGGCCTGCAGGAGACTCGCCTCGCTGAGGAAGGGTCACTCAGGGAAAACAACTACACCTTTTTCTGGAAGGGTAAAGGGCAGGCAGAAAAAAGGCAACACGGTGTGGGCTTTGCAGTGAAGAATTCGCTACTGGGAATGATTGAAATTCCAGCAGGAGGAAATGAAAGACTATTATCCCTGCGCTTGGCAACCTCTTGTGGGTTTGCCACCATTATTACTGCATATGCACCGACACTCGATTCCTCTGATGATGTGAAGGATTTGTTCTATGAGGAGTTAGACTCTGTGATCAAGGCAGTTCCAAAATCCGACTACATTTATATGCTCGGTGATTTCAATGCTCGTGTGGGCAAGGACTCAAGTTCATGGCCAGTGTGCCTTGGAAAATACAACATCGGTCGCATGAATGAAAATGGGCAAAGGCTGCTGGAGCATTGCACCAGAAATGACCTATGTATTACAAACTCTTTTTTTAAAACAAAAGAGATGCATAAGGTCACATGGAAACATCCAAGATCCGGCCATTGGCACCAGCTGGACTTCATCATCACACGGAGACAACATCTGAACCATATATCATTGACTCGTAGTTACCACAGTGCTGACTGTGATACGGATCATTCTTTGGTTGTTGCAAGGGTTAGACTGAGACCAAAGAGAATCTACACAGCTAAACACAAATCTAGCCCCAGGATTAATATTATTAACACTCATGATCCTGAAAAGTGCTTTCAGTTTCAACAGCATCTTGAAGACGCTTTCACTGATACACCAGAAAATTGTACAGTAAATGAAAAGTGGGGTCAAATTAAGGAAACTCTTTGTAAAACTGCCGTAAGGGTTTACGGCACTGTGGATCATAAGAGGCAGGACTGGTTTGCGGCCAACAGCGAGACTCTGCAGCCCTTGATTGATAAGAAGAAGAAAGCTCTCTTAAGAAACAAGGAAAGACCAACGCGTAACACTCTGAGTGAGCTAAGGCAAGCTAGGAAGGATGTGCAAAAGGCTGCCAGGCAGTGTGCAAATGATTATTGGATCAAGTTATGTGAGTCCATTCAAATCGCAAGTGATAAGGGAGACATAAGAAGCATGTATGAAGGAATAAAGAAAGCCTGTGGTCCAGTGATCAAAAGAAGTGCACCATTGAAAACCTTGACTGGAGAAGTCATCACTGATAAGAAACAGCAGATGGACAGATGGGTCGAGCACTATTTGGAGCTTTACTCAAGTGAGACCAAACTAGCGGATAATGCCCTCAACGCCATAGAGGCTCTACCAACTCTTGACCACCTGGACACACTTCCCACCATAACAGAAGTTAAGTGTGCTATAAATGAACTTGCATCTGGCAAGGCTCCAGGTAAGGATGGGATTCCAATAGAGGTTATCAGGAGTGGGCAAGACACACTCACTATACAGATCCACCAGCTAATAGAGCTATGCTGGCGTGAAGGACAAGTCCCACAGGATTTCAAAGATTCAAGCATCATAACACTGTACAAGAACAAGGGCGATCGGAGCGACTGCAACAACTATAGGGGTATCTCACTTCTGTGTATTGTTGGAAAAGTATTTGCCAGAATTGTTCTGCGCAGACTTCAAGTCCTAGGAGATCAAGTCTACCCCGAATCACAGTGTGGCTTTCGACAGAACCGGTCGACCACTGATATGATATTCTCATTGCGACAAATGCAAGAAAAATGCCGTGAACAGAATCAACCACTGTTTATTGCCTTCATCGACCTCACAAAGGCATTTGATTTGGTCAGTCGTGAGGGTTTGTTCAAGGCACTAAAGAAGATTGGCTGCCCACCAACTCTTCTGTCCATTGTGGAATCGTTCCACACAGGCATGAAGGGTATAATCAAGTTTGATGGTGCAACTTCTGAAGAATTTGAAATCAAGAGTGGAGTTAAGCAAGGTTGTGTACTAGCTCCCACCCTCTTTGGAATATACTTTTCACTTCTACTGAAATATGCATTTCGTGATCAGGATGGTGGTATATACATTCACTCACGCTCAGATGGCGGCCTCTACAATGCTCAGAGATTGAAGGCCAAGACCAAAATTAGGAGGGTACTGATCAGAGAGTTGCTTTTTGCAGATGATGCTGCAGTTACGACCCACTCTGAGGAAGAATTGCAATGTCTACTATCTGCATTCTCCAATGCTTGTTCTGAATTTGGTTTAACAATTAGCAAAAAGAAGACACAGATTATGTCACAAGGTGCACATGGGGTACCATCAATCTTTATTGACGACGCCGAACTAGAGATAGTAGACCATTTTACATATCTAGGATCAGTGGTAAATAGCAAATTATCCCTAGATCAGGAAATCAACATCCGGATTGGTAAGGCAGCAACAACAATGAACAGGTTAAGAAAAAGAGTCTGGGAGAACAGGAAGCTTACTGCCAAAACAAAAGTCCTTGTCTATCAAGCCTGTGTCCTTAGTACTCTTCTCTATGGCAGTGAAACCTGGACAACTTACTCACACCAAGAGAACAATTTAAACAGCTTTCATATGCGGTGTCTGCGAAGAATTCTTGGTATTAAGTGGCAAGACAAAATCACAAATACTGAAGTATTGGAAAGATCAGGTTGTGTGACAGTTTATTCCATGCTCAGTCTTCGTAGACTTAGATGGATAGGACATCTTAGGAGGATGGATGATGGTAGAATACCAAAGGATATCTTTTTTGGTGAATTACAGATGGGTAAGAGATCTCAGGGTCGGCCTCTACTACGATACAAAGATGTGTGTAAGCGGGACATGATTGATACAGGCATTGATAATGCACATTGGGAGCAAGTCGCCGATGAACGTGTTGCATGGAGGGCAAATATCAGAAATGGAATAAAGTCAAAGGAGAAAATTATTGCAGAAAAGTCACACACCAAGCGTTTGAGACGTAAGATGGTGCATGATGGTGGAAATGACCACGTGTTCACATGCACCCACTGTGAACGGACATTTACAGCGCAAATTGGCCTTATCAGTCACACTCGCTACCGCCATAGTTAAAAGTTATGCCTTTTTAAAGCACAAACTATCGTCTGTCAAGACGGCAAGGTGCCAATGAACATAGCTTAAGTGTTCTTGTTTAACTTCAGCATTATCACTCACGGTTCAGAATTATAATCCCTGAACTAATGTGACTATATTATTGAGAGGATACGCTGTACATAATTTTATTCATACGAAAAGATAAACCAATGGCAGTTAATAACTAACATGCTACGAGGGGCTTTAAATGAAAACCTTAAAGTGTGATAGAAATTATAATAACGATGCAATTATCTTGTAACCTGTCAATATTGTTGTTAAAGATGTCGACGAATGCGGTGAAGTCATAATTACCTTGTATAGATGGCTGCCCCACTTTTGACATACACCAAGAGGAAGAGAGTTATGTTATCCATTTTATATCAGTGAGGGGTGAAACATATATAAATTCATCGGCGAATGA